>ML092998.1:14575-30763 GCA_003697995.1 Taxidea taxus jeffersonii | reverse complement strand
GACCGGCAGTGCGCTGGCGGGTCCTCCGTGTGCTCTGGCGAGGAGCACGGGGCTGCCCGGGAGGCGTCTCTCACCTTCTCCTCGATCTCATTGGCCGTGTGCTTGGTGGTCTCCAGGTTCTCCACTAAGGCCGTGTCCCCCAGGAAGTTCCCTGACGCGGCCGACAGCCGGGCCAGCAGGGAATCTTCCAGCTCCTTCAGAACAATCTTGAATTCGTTCTGGGACTTGGTGAGGTTCGCCTGCGGGAGGGA
Organism: Taxidea taxus jeffersonii; assembly: GCA_003697995.1. Lineage (NCBI taxonomy): Eukaryota > Metazoa > Chordata > Mammalia > Carnivora > Mustelidae > Taxidea > Taxidea taxus. The sequence goes on along the minus strand of ML092998.1, from coordinate 30,512 downwards.
CAGCGCACCGGGAGGGCAGCTCAGCGGAGGCTGCAGCCGGGTCGGGAGGAGCACCGGGAGGCTGACACGTGGGAGCAGGCCATCAGCAGCCATGTGGCCAGGGCGTGGGGACACTCTGAGTCCGTGTGCGCTAGCGGCCGTGCACAGGGGCCCGCAGCCGGGCCTGCAGCCGAGACCGTGCCCGCGGGACAGCTGTTCGGTGCCACCTGTGCTCCGCAGAGATGCCTCTTTTTTTTTTTTTAAAGGGTTTTTTTTTTTTTAATTTTATTTATTTGACAGACAGAGATCACAAGTAGGCAGAGAGGCAGACAGAGAGAGAGGAAAGGAAGCAGGCTCCCTGCCAAGCAGAGAGCCCGATGTGGGGCTCGACCCCAGGATCCTGGGATCATGACCTGAGCCGAAAGCAGAGGCTTTAACCCACTGAGCCCCCCAGGCGCCCCAGAGATGCCTCTTCTGTCTGAGCAGCGGCTGCTGGGTTTGGAGTTAGGTCTGGGAGGTCATGGGGGAAGGAGAGCGGCTCCTTCTGTCCCACGGTGGGACGGGCTGGGGCACGTTCAGGGAGCTGCACCGGGGCGGCCACTGCCTCGTCAGGGGAACCTCGAGGTGACCCGGTGGCCCGCCCTGTGCCGAGTGACGTTGGGCCTGCCCGTACCTTCAGCTGCTCTAGATCTGGACGCTCTTTGGCCACCACCGCGGCCAAGAGCTGGTCCTCGAGCCCGTCCCTGGTGACCAGGAAGTTGATCAGGGTGCACTGGGCTTGCATCTCGGGCTTGTAGTGGGGGTTGAAGTACTTGGTGTGCAGGATGAGACGGAACTTGGGGTGGTACTCCACCTCCTTGTCGCCGATCTTGATGAACCTGGCCGTTGGGGAAAGGAAGGGTCAGGGGGCACCGGCAGCAGCAGCACCAGCCTCCTGGTGCCCCCAGCCTCGCGCCACCACGAACCCTCCTCTGGTCACTGGGCAAGGGCCGGGTCTCTTCTTGTTCTAGTCTTCCTCTAGCCTACGGCCAGGACCTTCTAGCGGGTGCACCTGCTCTCTCTCTGGCTGGTTCGTCCGGATCTTCCTGGGGGTGCGCTCAGCCCCCGCTGCCCATCATACTCTCCTGGGAGCCGGTGCGGAAACACCCCACCTGGACCCCATTCCAGAGTCACGGACGTCAGAAAGATGCTGCTACATTCTGGAAGCTCCCCGGGGAATTGGAGATCAGCCAGGGCCAGAAGCTGGGTCTGCTGGCCCACTGCGGGGGACTCCTTCTCTCTGCTCCCGCTCTATCTGGTCAAGCTCACTTTCGGGGGCCTCTGAACCTTCTCCCCTTGGGTATCCCCACTCTCGTCAACTCTTCTCAGAGGCTGGGACATCAGCACATTTGTCGGCCACCTCTGTTCTGGGCTTCAGCACACAGCCCTGTTTTTACCGGCGGCTCAGACCTGCTCTGATGTTTCCCTTTTTTTAAAAGTTGATTTAATTTTTCTTTATATTAGAAAAGTAATACAGGCTGACTCCCTTCTAGGACGTGTCCAGAGCAGGGAAGTCTGTGGAGGTGAGAGCACGTGGGTGGGTGCCAGGGTCCGGCAGCTCGGGGAGGGTGGGGCGCCTGGGTGGCTCCTTCGGCTCAGTCATGATCCCGGGGTCTTGGGATCGAGTCCCGCTTTGGGCTCCCTGTTCAGCGGGGAGCCCGCTTCTCCCTCTCCTCCCTGCTGGTGCTCTCTCTCTCTCTCTCTCAAACAAATAAATAAAATCTTAGGAAAGAAAAGCATGACCGTCAAGGATGGCCGTCCGCAGGCTATCACAGATGAGATGCTGGCGTCGCCATTCCTGTCCGGGATGCGGTCCCCCAGCTTCCTGTCTCTCTGGGGACCGTGTTTTGTCATGGACCCTGCTGCCTACCAGGACGGGGTGGCTGCCCGAACCTCCTCCCTGCACAGAGGCCAAGCCGCCACGGAGCGTGGTCGTGCGGTTCACGCAGCCTGAACTGTGAAGGTGGAACCGGAAACTCACTTTCCCTTTTTAATGGTGTTCCTGCCGAGCAGCGGGTCCAACACAGGGTCCACGGTTTCCCCAATGTTCTCAATGAGCAAGATGTCCCCTTCAGAAATGGCCTGCTCGATGATGTCCAGGTAGCTGTGGGCAGACGTAGGGCTGGGTGAGGACGTGGGCCCAGAGACGGCCCCGCCGGGCGCCCCAGGAGGCAGCCCTTGGAGCGAGAAGACACCGGAAGGCAAGTGGCCGAGGGGCCAGCCGCTGTCCCCTGGGGGCCCGTGGGAGCGAAGCCCCAGCTGTTTTCACACCTGTGTCTGGTCCCCGGTCCCCCATCTGCCGGAAAATCACATGGGGTGACCCTAGTGACCACCTGTGAGGAGGAAATGCATCCCGCTGGAGACGACAAATGAGAAGACAGCCTGCCTGAAGCCTTGTGGCCGGCCGGTGGCCAGGTGGGCCTCGAGCCTGGGTGAGCGTCCCCTCCCTGGAGCGGCAGCAGGCGGTGGGGGCGGGGCAGACGGGAGCCCCGAGGCTCATTCTTTCCTGCTGGCTCTGTTCCCCAAACCAGGTAGTAGAAAACCTGCCTGTGGGCCGGGATCTGTGTGTAACGATCCCCCGGCCATCCAACCGCTCCGGTGTGTGCGCAAGCCCGCGAGCCCCCAGCCTGCCCGCGCCGGCCGCCGCCCCGCACCTCTTCTGGCCCAGGCGGATGGCTCTCAGCTCGCTGCCGTACTTGTTCCTGATCCACTTGGCGCCCTGCAGCTGTGCGTCCACGACGAGGGGCCAGCGCTCCGTGTTGCACAGAATCGTGGCATTCTCAGTGGACATGCGGTCGCTGGGGAGGCCCTGGTTGTTCCAAGTGGCCACGTCTGCGTCATCCGTCAGCAGGCTCAGGGGGTCCAGACCTTCCGTGATGGGGATGGGGACCTGCCCAGAGGAAGCGCTCGGTCTCAGGAGGCGTGGCTGATGTGGCCTCGCTTATGGCTCCACGGGAAACGGCTCTCCAGGCGACACGGTGGGACTGTGGTGAGTTAGACCACGGACGAGCCGCGCGGCCTGGAAGACCAGCACTCCCACCGCCCTGACAGAGCACCTTGGGACCCTCCGGGAAGGGCGTCCGCCTCAGCCAAGCTGGGCCACAGTTTAAACCCACAGTGACCAGAGCGTCCGTGTGTGGGACCCCCTCCCCTTAAGGAACCTCCCCAGATTTCCTGACTGATGAATGTAACCGAACCTCTTACCTTTAACTGATGTATATAAGGGACCCAGAACTTCTCCATCAGCTCATTTCGGTATTTCTTGGTAAAGTAGCCCACGTAGGAGACAAAGGCGGAAATCAGCAGCACGTCCCCGCACAGGGTGACCCCCTGGCTTTTGAAGTTCTTCACCGATTCAGCCCAGCGCACGTTCTCCGATGCTAACCCGCCTACCAGCCTAAATGTGAACACGCGGTCAGTGGGGGGGGCTCACGGGAATGGGGGGGGGCACAGCCAAAGACCTCCGCCCCTCAGTGCCCGGAGTCTGCCGTTCCAGATCCTGCCTTTGCTCCGTGCTTCAACAGTGGAGATTTTGGGAATCACTGTTTAGGGAAGCAGAGCAAGTGCTTTCTGGGGGCTCCTGGGACCTGAGCTTCCCTGTCCCGGCCACCTGCGCTGGGGTCACCTCTGTGCTGACCTTATCCGCACGCTAAACCTGCTGCCAGGACGGCACTGAGCTCAGGCTTCAACTAGTGGGAGGTCTCGGTGGAGGTGGAGTCCGGCCACAGTGGGCACGAGACAACATGGCATCCAGAGGGGCCCTGGCCTCACGTGGAGCAGGGACTACAGCATGGGCATCATGTGGCTCGGGCCACCAGCCTAAGAACTGGCCCCTGGCCCCGGACGTGACATCACGTCTACGATGTTCGTAGAAAACACAGGTTGCCTGATTAGGTCCATGGAGGTCTGTCCTTGGCATCACCCAAGGAGCCCTCGCTTCCCAAAGACCAAAAGACTGCTTTGCTTTTCTCGGCTACGGTCAAGTGCCTCAAACCCAGGATGACGTCCGCACCCTGCTGGAGGCCGTTCTCCCGCGGCCTCGGGACCTCCCAGGGTCCCCGTGTGCACTGATGACAACCCGTCGGCAGTTGCCAGCCCACCGGGTGGGAGAACGTTCGGCCAGAAGACCTGCCGCCCCACGACAGCCTCCCCCGGCAGCTTCTGTGTCACTTTCAAACACACGAAAAGAAACTGTGAAGCTGTGCTGTCCACTCGTGGCTGGTCAGCACCCGAGGCCTGGAAGGTGTGACCCGACGCGCGCACGGGGATTTGCGGGACTCAGAGTGGACATGCGCACGAGCCCACTCAGCGATCGTTCTAGAGACCATGTTGAAAGGGTCGCGTCTGGGGTTCAGCAAGATACATCATCAGGACCGGTTTCATCTTTGTCCGGTGCTGCGGGGGCAATGGGAAGATGCAGACCGGTGGGTGCGTTCGAGCTGCATTCCCGCGGGGACAGCGCTGCTCCGGAGTCCGCGGGCATCAGCGGACACGAAGGGCCGCGAGAGCAGAGGCCCCGTGAGGCCGCACCAACACCACGGCATGGCGAGCGCGGGCCTGAGGGGAATGGGACGCCGACTCCCAGGCAGGTCTGGGCAGGTCTGGGTTGGGGGGTTCTGTGCAGCCAGGGGTCTGGGATTCGCAGGGGCCCACCACGGAGGGCTTCCGGGTCCCAGAGGTGGCGACACTGGCCGATAATGGGTCTGTCCTTATGACTTTGTGCAGGCGAGGGCACTGCTGTCCCCCTGTCCCCGGGCCATTCCTCCTCTTCCAGAGTCTGTTCTGCAGGCCCCGACCCTCCCGAGGGACCCAGGAGACAGGAGGGGGTGCCCGTGGGGTGGAGCGAGCTACCTGTTGGCCAGCGAGATCACTCTGTTGGTGGCATCGGCCTCCTGCTGGCACTTGATCTTCTCTGCTGTGGCCTTCTCAAAGGCCGATGTGAGGTTGCTCAGGTTGGCATTGAGTTCCTGAGAAAACACGGAGAGGCCCAGGCGTGGGGTGGTGTGGGGCATCCCAGCTCCCGTGGGAGCTGGCGCAGCAGGGCCCACGGCTGCCCAGTAGCCTGCGGCGGCTGCACCAGCCCCTGTTCTGTGGGCCCCGGGCCACGGCGCCGGCTGCCCCGTGCGGGTGGGTGGGCACTCACCGCGATCTTGTTCTTGATGCGCGAGAGCTTCTCCTGGGCCTCGGCCAGCTCGGCGTTGGCTTCCTCCAGGGCCTGCCGCTTGGGGGCCACGTCGCAGTACACCTCGTAGAAGCGGACGATGTTGATGCACCAGGAGCACAGCCCCGCGGCCGCCGTGGACTTGGAGCGGATGAACTCGGGGTCGAAAGTCGGGTTGCCTTGGTAGGGCCTGCGGAGGGAACGGTGGGCGCTGGTCCGCGGCCCCGGCTGCTCGTCACCCGGAGTAACGAGGGGAGCACCATGAATTGTTTTTTTGGGAGGAGCTATCTTCAAGATGAAGCAAAGAATGAAGCACAGAATTCTGGTCCCAGAAGCAGAATTTGAGGTATGAGGGGAAGAGGCCCAAGGAGGGAAATCAGCATTCCTTGTCCTCCCTGTTCGGAGGTTTCTCTAGCCGGCCCAGTTTCCATTCTCCAGAAATTCCACCCGTGAGCAAGGAACCCGGGGTTCGGAGGGGCTCGGCAACTTGCCCCGGGTCCCGTGGACAGGAAGTGGTAGTTCTCCTGTGCGGGGCCGCGGGTCAGGTGCTGTCCCGAGAGCTTCCCAAACGGGAGTCCTGGAGCCCACTCCGCCGCGGCACACTTCGCCGCCCCATGTCACTCTGGCGCGACAGGCCCAGAGAGGCTGAGCGTGTCTCCCAGCATGAGCCGGCTGGAGAGCCTGGCCTGCACCTGGGGCCCGCGCCCCAGAGATCCCCGCCCCCACCACGGGTGCTGCCTCTGCTCCCCCGGGCACCATGGCCCCGGCGTGCCGAGGAAACATGCCCGGAGGTGCGCTTTAGATCCTCTGGAAACCAGTATTTTAAAAAATGACAATGCCGTAAGCCCAGCAAACCACGCTATCTGCAGAAAGAACGTCTAATGAGCGACTCAAGACGGTGACTGAGCCGGGTTCTGAAGTCGGGTCGGGAGCGCGGCCCGTCTTCTCCTCACTCTGGTTTGCTTCACACTTGGTTTAGGTGTGTTTAGAGCCAGCAGCCAGCTGAAGCCGGCGCCGCGGCCCTGCCCGGACTCACTTAAAAGCTTTCAGGCAGGCCTCGGGGATGTGCTCCTTGTCAAACTTCTTCAGGGAGTCCAGGAAGGTGTCCACTTTGCCCATCATGATTTTCGCAGCTTTCCAGCTCTTGTCCTTGGGGATCTTGCCCCCGGGCGCAGTCAGGATCATGACAGCAGCCGTGACGTTGACCACGGCGTCCGGAGGGGACCCGAAGGACTTCAGCTCTGTCAGGTTGTTCTGGAAACAGCAGGCGGCAGCTGAGAGGGGATGTCGCCCTGCATGCCGGACCCCGAGGCCCCCTGGCGACCGCGGGAAGCTGCGGCCACGTGCCCGGACTCCACCGTGTTCTCCCCCACTCCCTCCTGGCCGTGGGCCGGTCCCGTTTCTTTCTTTTCTGGTCCTCACCTTATTCAGAGTGTCGAGGGCTTCCTGCGCGGCCAGCAGGGCTGGCTCCGCCTTAGCCAGGTCTGTTTCACAAGCCTTTTGTTTCTCTGTGACATTCTGGAAGGAAGCCACGTGGGAAAAATCAGTGCGGGGTGGGGGGCGTGCTGCATGCAAGTGTGTGTGCACGTGTGTGTGTGAGTACTGGAGCCCTCGGCGGCGGCGAGGGAGCATGGGTGGGAGTGAGGAGGGTGGCCTTCCCCCGCCCCCTGAAGCCCGGGCACGGAGATGTGACCCCCACGATGGAGCAGGGCTGTGCTCCGTGCTCCCCTTCATGCCTGCGCAGTCCCCGCCCACCGCCTTCTTCCTCGCTGCCCCCAGCACTCAGGTTGGAAGAAGCCGTGCTGGGCCGCAGCCTTGGGATTCTGGAATGGGAACTGGTCTGTATGGGCCCCAGCTTCTGGGATTAGAGGGAAGACCCGGGGCCACGCGGACCCCGCGCCACTGGCTCTGAGGCCTTCATTCTGTAATCTGTCCAAAAATGGACCATTTTGGAGGTAGAGCTCCCTCTCCCCGTTAGAAAGTGAGCGCATCTTCATGCATGCATGCGCTCCCTCCTCGGGTCCCAAAGAACCCCTCTGAGCCTCTGGATGCCAAGCACAAGACCTTGGTTCTATCAGTAAGAATAGCCTCAGTGATGGGTGGGGGGGCTTTGCTGGGCTCGGAGGAGGGAGGACAGAAGGGACAGGGTCTCTGCAAAGCACCGTGTGAAGGGTCCATCCAGCCCCCGACTTTAAGGACAGCTTGGGGCAGGACTGCAGGAATGGGCCCAGAAGGTGTGGGACTTGGCCAGCTTCTTCCCTGGAGTCCCCCTGACCCCAGCCCCCGAGGGGAGGCATTTCTGGATGCAGGGGTTGGAGAGAGACGGGCACCCAGATATGAACAGCTGCGTGCGGCCTCAGAGGCCAGGTTACAGTCTGGGAGTAGATGTGGGTCCCGGCTCAGATCCTGCCTCTGCCTGCCGCTGGCTGGCTGCTGACCGCGCCGGGCCTGGAGGCGGTGCTGGGCGCTCAGTGGGGGAGGCTGGGCCAGCAGAGCCGCCAGCCGCTGCGCTCGGGAGCCAGGCTTGTCTGCACACCTTGTTGATGACCTCCACCTTGGCCTCTTCCTCGTCGGCGATGGCTTTCTCTTTGCTGACCTTCTCGGTTTCCACGCCCACCACGTGGATCAGCTTGTCCGCATTCTCATTTTTCTGCTTGAGTTCGGCCTCCTGAATCGCCAGCGTGGCTTTTAAATCATCTACCTGGGGGAGAGACACCAAGAGACGGGCGGGCGTGGGCCCCAGCAGCCGCACACGGGCTGGTGGGGCGGCTCCGAAAGCTTGGGCCGGGGCCGTGCCGCCCGTGGCCGGGCCACCCATGGTCATGCCAGCTGGGAGGGAGTGCGGGTAAGGAGTGACAGCGTGGGCTATGCCGCCCCATTCCTGATGGTTTCTCCCGCAAGTCGCCATAACAGGACTGTGTCTGGAAGGTTCATCTGGGGGAAAAGCAGTGGCCTGCTTGGCTGGGCTTCTCCCTGTTCCTTTCCGCGAGAGCTGTCTGGGAGGGAGTGGTCCTGCTCGGCCCCTCCAAGCTCCGTCTTCCTGGGACACCCCCTACCATCCTCCCCACTGCACGCCCCACAGGGGTGGCCTTGACCCTTGCCACGCTGCCTGCGGCTGGGGCACGCTGGCCTGGCTGTGGTTCATGGGCTCGGTCTCCCTGAGGACAGGGGCGGGGCAGGCCTAGCTGTGCAGGGTCAAACCTGGGCAGGGGCACGGGGTGGGGGGGCTGTTTTGCAGGCTCCCTCGGAGACACCAACAGTGGGCAGGGAAGGTGATGGGGCCGGGGCTGCACGAGGAAGGGCACCTAAAGCCAGGAAGAAAACTGGGTGGCAAAAGCCCTTCCGTCAGGGCACCACGGCGTGCAAGGCGGCTGGGAATGAGCGCGTGGTCACGGACACTCTCGACCCGATGCACAGATCCCCCCGGACTTGGGCCCCCACGTAAAAGCACCCAGCGCGATGACATCAGCATTGCCAAAGCGCGATGAACCCATTTTCTATAGTGAAGCCCACGTGTTCTCTGGTTTGGGAATGGCACATTCTCCAAGGTGGGAGTCCTGTTTCTCTCACTTGGGGGGAGGTTCTGGGACCTGCCGGCGGTGCCCCTGCCTTCCCTACCTGGGACGCCGTGCTCTGCAGCTTCATCAGGCCGTTCTCCAGCCTCTCGATCCTGGCCACCAGCTCCGTCCTCTTCTTGGCCAGCAGGTTCTGGTACAGTTTGATCTGCTCCAGGAAGGTTTTCGGTGTGGTGTAGTTGTAGCGCCTCTCCGTGGCCAGGTACGCCTTGGACATCTCGTTGACCGTCGTGTGCACGTAGGCCATGAAGAGGCTGATGGAGTCCTTGACTTCTGGCTGCAAAGGAAAGACGGGCCTGTTTGTTCCCTGCTCCCTGGTGGGAGCGACCCCACTCCTGCCGGTGGGGGTGGGGTGGGTGGGGAGGAGGTTGCTGGCCACCGAGATTCAGCAAGGCAGGGTCTCCCTCCCTCGCCGGGACCTCACTAGACCAAGACAGCAGCGCCTGCAGAGGCAGCCCGGGGCGCTGGTGACCGTGCTCCAGCACGTGCCTGGCTAAGCGCCAGGGACAGGACACGGCGTTATTCCTGTGATCGTCTCTCCCGGACTCACCCGCTTGTGACCCTGGGGAAAGTGCCGGGCCAGACAGCATGGTCGAGCCACCCAGCCATCCAGCAAGCATTTACACGCATTTCCTGAGCTGTGTCCTGGGGTTCAGCAGATCCCTTCCCACCTCGGGGTCATCTGGGCTGCCCTACCTGCCTGCGGGCTCTGCCCCAGGAACCGTCCAAGTGACACCAACTATAATTCGAGCTGATTTGGGGATGTGTTCATCCAGTGCATGCCTCTTCTTGGGCACCTACCCTGTGGCCCTGCCTGGTGCCAGCGGCGAGGCCATGCCCGATCTTAGAAGGCCGCTGTCTTGGGGGCTGGACACCCACGTCCGTGCCCTCCCCCCACCCACCCGGGGAAGCGTGGGAATGGCAGCGTTCCCAGGAATGGCCCTTCCCGAACGTGGGCACTCTAGTCATGACGAGCATGGGGTTTTACCCACCTCTTAAAACTAGGGGGAAACATTCATTTCAGGTTTATTTTATCCTACTTCATAACCAGATACGTGTTCACAGTAAGTAAAACACGGTAACCAAGTCTGGGGTATCGTGGGGCTGCTCGTCCGTCGCATGGGCTGGCTCAGAGTTTAACGACCATCTCAAGGCCGGCAATGAGCTCCAGCAGTGAACGGGGACACCACCTTCCGACGAAAGAAACCCCGGCACCCATCATACTTGTCCCGGCCTATAACGGGGCAGGGTGCAGGGCACGGGGGTGCCCGGGTGGAGCCGGGTTGGAGCCCGCGGCAGGGGGATGTCGGTGCTCCCAGCAGCCCTGATCAGGGGCTGTGTTTGAAGCCTGCGGTGCTCCGTCTGTTGGGACACGGTGTCAGCCCTCCTGACCCGGCCGGGACCGGGCTGGGCAGCGGCCGCGGGGGCGGGGCACCCCCAGCTGGTTGAGATGGGTGTCCCTGGCCGTGAAACCAACACCCAGCAGCTTGTCTTTGTTCACGGTTTAGGTCACTGTGTATTATTCAGCATTAATTGTGATTTTTCAGTACTGCATTCAGACATCCCTGGTCTTGGTTCCCGAGGTCACACCTGCCCCTCCCCCCTCTTAAATTTTTTACCTTCCCCTGGGCCCTGGAGGCAGAGGGGTGGGTCCCGAAGACCCTCCTGTCCCCGCTCCTCCCCTCCCCTCGGGAACACCAGCAGGGAGGCCCGCTGAGTGACTCACCTGAATGCCCTCGGTTTCCTTGAGGAAGCGCGCGCTCACGGACACCAGGGCGTCTTCCGGCCACTCGTGGAACCAGTCGATGGCCGTGCAGTTGACGACGGCAGGGAATTTCCTCGCCCGCACACGCAGGACGGAGCCCACGGGGGAGAAACACAGGATCACCTGGAGGCGGGACACAGAGGAGCTGCTCGTGGGGACGGTGGTGCTGAGGGCCAGGCTCCCTCGGGCAGAGAGCTCCCACATCCGCGGAGCGCGCCCGGGTTCTGGGTTTCCATCGCAACGGGCGAATGTTCTGCTGACTCCACAGCCCTCGCGAGGCATGGGGGAGTGCAGAGGGCGCCAAGCTTTCTGACATGGGCTCCGCAGAGGGCGAAGAGAAAGGCGGGGTGGGGGGGAGGACAGAGGGGCAGATGAGGCCCGAGGACAGGGAGGCGTACCGTGCCTTCAGCAGGGCCAGTTCCCGGGGACACAGAGCCTCCTCCAGGCCCCCAAGATGGGGACTCATCCCCAGACAGCCTGGGACTCACTCCCTGGGACCCCAGCTGCGGACGGTGCTCAGCGCACACAGGCCCAGGCGGCCCTTTGTGCGGGCCAGGTAATAGCCCCAGCCTCGTGGGCCCCTCCTTGTTCTGCAGCTCCTTCTTCCCGGGTGTGGAAGCCAACTCGCTGGAGGTGGCCATTCCATGGAAGAAGGGCCGGGCCCCGGAGGAGGAGCGGGGCGCAGGGTGCACCCATCAGGGTCTCCTTCAGCCCCGAACCGTAGCCACCGGTGGGACTGCGTAACCCAGACGGGGGAGCTGGAGAGGAAACGTGCTTTGTTTGCATCGAGCCGGGGCAATGGTAGCCGGCAGGTTCTAGAAGAGCTTTGGGGTGGGCCCTCCCAGGGGCAGCACCATCGGTCGGGGGCAGCTGTGCCTACTGGACCCTGACCTTCTCCCTGAGAAGGGAGAAGAGGATCCAGAGTGCCCTCAGTCTGATGGGGTATTGATGGGGTGGTTGAGCCGTTTCCCTGAGAAGGAACGTGGAAGGCCGAGGCTTTCTTCGTGCTTGCTCATCTACTCAAGCTCGTGCGTGCAGGGTGTGCCCGGAGGACGGACGCGAGCTCCGTGTTGGGCCTGGGGACGGTCCCCGGACGCTGTGAGGACGGGGGCTCCTACCTTAAGCTGCTTACGCACTTTCTCAATGAAGAATTTCCAGCACGCCTCCCGCGTGTCGGTCATGCCGAGGGCCTTCACCTGTGGCCGCATGGAGGCGATGATGTTCTCTACCTCGTCCTCCACGAACAGCCCCGGGATCTCCCCCGAGGCCAGCAGGTCATTGATCAGCACCAGGAACTGCTCCTCGGCCACCTGGGAGTCTGTCATCAGGAACACGGAGGGCACGTTCTTCACCGCCGACTTCACGTACTGCGTGCTCAGGTCGACCTGGACCCAAGCAGGACACGGCCACAACGGTAAATCGCGCGTTAGGTCCGTTTTACCACCAAGAAGGAAAAAGGAAAAAAACATAAAACCTCGGAGACCCTAGAAGAGGTTTCTGCTCTGAGCAGTCCCTACGCGAGGCCTGTCCCGTCCCTAGTAGGATTTAAAGAAGCAGCTCGCAGAGGGTTGCGTGGTCGTGCCCGGAGGATAGGGGATACATGAAGGAGAGCAGGAAAAAGGGGAAAAGGGAAGCGCGGCACACAGGCTCGGAGAGGGCTGTTCTCCAGGGCGCGCCCGCGCACACGCGCACATAGGTGTGCACACAGACCGTCCGGCGCGGCCGTCCCACGAGTGACGCGCCTATGCGGGCCGTGTGTGTTTTCCCCTTGCTTATGCCCTGGACTGTATAACATCGTCACGCCCCTGACAGCACGGTGCAAAGCCTGCCGGCCCACCCTGTCTCCTTCCTTCCTTCTGAGCCCCCACCAGCTGCTCCATCAAGGACAGGGAACTATTAGCACAAAACGGCCCCGTGTGGGTACTGAGGACAGGCCTCGGCGTGGCTATTCTTTTATTTTATTTGACAGGCAGAGATCACAAGTAGGCAGAGAGCAGGCAGAGAGAGAGGAGGAAGCAGGCTCCCCGCTGAGCAGAGAGCCCGATGCGGGGCTCGATCCCAGGGCCCTGGGACCATGACCTGAGCCGAAGGCAGAGGCTTAACCCACTGAGCCACCCTGGCGCCCCATCGGTGTGGCTATTCTATGAGCAGAATAACACCACTCAGACTCAACGCTCACAACCGGCCCTAGAGTGACGAGCCGGGAACAGAATCTGCGCAGGGACAGAGCAAAGGGCAGGACGCAGTCGTAACAGTGGCCCAACACGATCTGGTTAGTAGACGAGAAACTTCCAGCCGAGAAAACCCCGTGAGATGATACAGCTCAGGGGTGAGGATCCTAGTTGGCCTTGAGCACCCTCGGGATATCAGTGAGAACTATGCTGGTCGGCTAAGCTGGCTGATCCCGGCCAGGAGGCAGCGTCTGGGAGAACCTTTCCCTTCAGGCAGGGACTTAAAAAACGCATTGGCTAGACTTGGGTTAGGAAGAGCAGAATCCTCTGGACACGATGACACCCAGAAGACAGATGCTGATCGGGAGGCTGTGGTGTCCGGCTCAACCCACTTGGGTTGCTGGCAGGCCGTCATCCCCACTGTCCTTCCTGGGACCTCCACCAGCAGACCACCTCCTCTGCAGAGGACCCAGGACGCTGCGCTCTGGCGGGGCTCCAGATCACCCCGCTGAACCTGCCCGCCCACGATGGGGAGGGTCCCGCCGACTCTGGCACCATCCTGGCCCGCAGCAGCGGCCCGGGCCCTGATGCAGAGAGACGGGCCCGTGGAATGTGGTCGAATCAATCCCCGTCCCAATCTGAAACGCTACGGGGATTTGTTCTGGGCTAATCATGTTTGATGAGCACACAGTTCCCTGACAGAGCAAATTTTCGGGAAAAAAGAAATCAATAAAAAGCCTTGGCGGCATACCTTGGGGACGGGAGACCTGTTTACGCTAATGTTTATTTAATTATTTCAAAAAGCGGCCTTCCCGAATCCAAGTTTGTCGTTAGAGACCCAGTAACAGCCCTGAATTATTTAATCTGGCAAACGGGGCATGCCATGGAACAGCCCCAGGCCCGGGGGCAGGAACCGGGGCCTTGGCTTTTGTCCGGGCTGCCTCTGCAGACTCGCGGCCAGCGGGAACGGAGACCACACGTCCTCTCGCCCGTGCCACCGGGGCGTGGGCACTGGCCAAAGTGTGTTCTGGCCCTTCCTTTGTTCACTTTCTATGTACGGGACGCGCGAGTGGTGAGTTTTCCGCATGCTCCCCGCCCCGCCGCCCCCCAGCCAAGGGCCGCTTGTCGGAAAGCCGCGGCTCACCTTGAGGTCGGGGGTCCCGTAGCCCTTCTTGAGGGTGATCTGGAACACCTCCAGCGCGCTGATGTAGGCGGCCAGGCGCGAGAGGCTCTGCTTGCCGCTGCCACCCACGCCCACCAGCAGGGCGTTCCCACGGGGCAGCTCCAGGATGCGGCTGATCCGGCAGACGTGAGCCACCGCGTCTTCGAACAGCACCTGCGGAGGCCAGAGAGAAGCCTCGGCTCCCCTCCCGCGGCGCAGACCCTCCTCCCGGCCCGGGCCATGCTGGCGGCGAGTCACGCGGCCCCAGAGCCCCAGGAAGGTGTTCCTAATGAGACAGGATGGGAGACCTGGGTCCTGGCAGCCCGTCACCCTGGCTGTCAGCTCAGCGCTACTCACCAAGTTCATGGCTGCGTTGACTTCGTTGTAACTGTCCAGGACATCCACCAGGAGCTTGTTCAGATGGGCCACGTTGGTTACCGGGAGGTATTTGGGCTCACCGATCCCGTGAGAAAAGTGGCAGAAGAGGTTCGGTTTGGCAAAAAGGAGCTCGTCACCAAGATCCTAGACATGAGCGGGAGGTGCACCTGCTGCTGGCCACCATGGGCACGCAGGTCATTAGTGGCAGCCCTGGCACTTTGGGCCCAGGATGCCGGGCCAAGTCTTCATGGGCCCGAGCCACTGGAGGTAGGGCTCTGCTGTCAGCAGCCCCAGGTGGGACGGTCCCATGCCCACCGCATCAGGAGGAAGACAGGAGTGTGCCAAGAGAGCCCGGGACACACCAGCAGAGCGCACTGACCCACCCAGCCCTTTCCCTACCCCAGGTGGATGGATGGAGGCCATCACATCCTGACCTACTGAGGAGGCAGTGCCTTCTCCCTCAGACCCACACTCACGTGACAGAGTCATTTCTTGGGACCCAGTGTGGTCCTTCCCACCCTCACGTGGGGGCCCCTCCAAGAGGACTGGCCTTATCGTTGACCCCAGGTACTCTGTTCTCGGGGAGCCTCTCTGGGCTCATCAGAGGGACTCATCAGAGGGGCTTGACTTACATCAAAGAACTTCTTGGTGGAAGCGACGGTGACCCTGCTCAGTGTTTCCTGGTCTTTCTCATCAACCATCTTGTCTCCGTATACTCTCTCAGCTTCGTGCAGCCAGAGGCGGACTAGGTCAAGTGGTATTCTCAGGACCTCCAGTGTGGAGAACAGGATTCCCTGCCCCAGACACAGGTGGTCAGCGACTTTAGCTGCACCACGAAGGCCAGCCAAGTGCTGCTCAAGAGGGTGGTCACTTGCCCAGACAGTGATCTGTCAAGCCAAGGAAGCCACGGATGGCCAAGCCCATGCACATCCTGGAGGCTGGAGGGTATATCATGGGGAGGGGCGTGGGGGAGGGAGTTCCTACAAGACAGAACCAAGGGCTTCATTCTCTAAGCGGGAGGATAGTGGAGAAGGGACAAGGGAGTGTGACCATGGCGGGGAGCCAGACTCTCGGAGGCCCCAGAGCAATGGGTTCCAAGCTGGGGTTCTGCAGCGAGCCTGCCTATGTCGAGTCCTGGCTCAGCCTTTACTGAGCACGTGTCCCAGACACATTCAGTGGGTTCGTATGGAGGGTCTGCCACTTTCCAGGCCCTCTCTGGGGCTCTGGGCTCACAGCAACAAGGTAGGCCCTTCCTTCGTGGAGCCCAGATTCTAGTGGGAGATGCAAGGAGGCAAAGGTAATTATGCATTGGGACGTGGGCTGTGGATGACAAACCGGGGCATTGAGACAGCATAGGGATGAGGAGGGGCCTCTAGAGGGCATGACATTTGAGGTGAGCATGCCTTAACCCCCTGGAGTCTTAGACTCCCCTTCTGTAACATGGGGGTGTAGGAGCATGTGACATGTATTTTGGAGGAGAAAATGGGTGTATAAGTGGCCAAACCTGGTGCCTGGCTCGGACTAAACAGTCAGTAAATAAGAGAAAACATCATTGCTGTCATCACCATCATGATATCGCTGTCACCGCCATCACCATCACCACCACCATCACCACCACCACCACAATCACCACCACCATCACCACCATCACTATCACTATCAAAGCCACCACCACCGTCATCATCACCACCATCATCGCTGCCACCA
>RCUC01000158.1:0-61538 GCA_003697995.1 Taxidea taxus jeffersonii | reverse complement strand
ACTATGCAGCCATCAAAAGAAATGAAATCTTACCATTTGCGATGACATGGATGGAACTAGAGCGTATTATGCTTAGCGAAATAAGTCAACTGGAGAAAGACAACTACCACATGATCTCCCTGATATGAGGAAGTGGAGATGCAACGGGGGTGGGAGTTAAGGTGGTAGGAAAAGTAAAAATGAAAGAAGATGGGATCGGGAGGGAGAAAAACCAAAAGAGACTCTTAATGTCATAAAACAAACTGAGGGGGGTGGGGGGAAGAGGGGTTGGGTGAGGGTGGTGGGGTTACATCATATGTTTAAATAAAGCTTAAATAAAGTAAAAAAAAAAATTTTCTGGCAGCCACGTTAAGACAAAAAGAGACAGGCTAAATTAATTTTAATAAAGTATCTTATTTAACATAATATACCCCCCAAAATGATCACTTCAGCATGTAGGAGATACTTAAAAATTATTGAGCCATATAACTTTTTGTGGGTACTAAATCTTCAAAAATCAAACGTGATTTAAATTCACAGGACATTTCAAGCCATTGATGGCTGTGATTTTGAAGAGCGCTGGCCTAGACTATCATGGTTCTCTCCCTCTGGAAAAAATAAGTAAAAGATCATTTAAAAGACTTAAAAAAAAAAACCAAAACCGATTTGGGGCCCTGGGTGGCTCAGTGGGTTAAAGCCTCTGCCTTTGGCTCAGGTCATGATCCCAGGGTCCTAGGATCGAGCCCCGCATCGGGCTCTCTGCTCAGCAAGGAGCCTGTTTCCTCCTCTCTCTCTCTGCCTACTTGTGATCTCTCTCTGTCAAATAAATAAATGAAATCTTTGAAAAAAAAGATATGTGATTAAATTTGAGATAACTTTGGAATGGTCCCCCAAGGTTTGATGAGGATAATGCTCTGTTTTCTAAACTACTGCCAACTTAGTGGGCTCAAGGAGGACCACTTTAACAGTCTCTCTCTGCCCTCTCCTCTCTCTGATTTTAGAAAAAAACCAGGATTGAGAAAATCGACGCTTTTCTGCCTCAAGAGTCACAGAGGAGACGGACCAATGGGCAGCCGGCTCTGCTCTGATGGACAGGCGCAGGGGGTGGGGCCGCAGCCTTGCCCATTTCTGTAGGTGGTTGAAGCTAAGACGAGGCTCCACCCAGCCCTTTGGACAAAATAGCAGTTGTGCAACTGGAGGCCCACGAGCAATTACAGTGGCCCGAGAGGGCTCTGTGAGGTTTCCTGACCAGCCCTGTCATAGGGTCACAGTCTCAATTTTCTTTTAAGAAAAGAATATGCGGGGAGCCTGGGTGGCTCAGTGGGTTAAAGCCTCTGCCTTCGGCTCAGGTCATGATCCCAGGGTCCTGGGATCGAGCCCCGCATCGGGCTCTTTGCTCTGCATGGGGCCTGCTTCCTCCTCTCTCCCTCTGCCTGCCTCTCTGACTGCTTGTGATCTGTCTGTCAAATAAATAAATAAAATCTTAAAAAAAAAAAAAAAAGAAAAGAAAAGAATATGCGTCTCCAGCCCAGCTAACCATAAACCTGTGACTGGTTTAGAGTGGGCACATGATCCAGGCCCAGCCAATCGGAGTCAAAGATTTGTCACGGGGCGGGGCACAGGAGCCAGATTCAGCCAATGAAACTCAGGCCTGCGACTTCTGCGGCATTAACCAGGAAAAGGGAATTTCCTCTACTCCCCCGCCCACCCGCCTCCATGGGGGGGGGGGGGGTTGGCTCTCAGCCTGGGAAAATGTAAGCCTGGGGCTGTGTTGGGGGCCAACCCGCTTGAGAGAGAAGGCAGCATTGAGGAAAGCTGAGCTGAGAGGGAGTCAGATCCTGGAGCTATCATCTGAGGGTTCTGTCCACCCATACCCGAATCTGTCGTTTCTAACCCTGGGTCTCTGGGCTTGCCTGGGTGGTGCACTCGCTTAAGCATCAGACTTCGTTTTGGCTCAGGGTTGTGAGATCGAGCCCTGCTTCAGGCTCTGCACTGAGAGTAGACTCCCTCTCCCTCTCCCTCTCCCTCCTGTGCCCCTTTCCCCAGCTCACTCTCTCTAAAATAAATAAATAAATCTTTAACCCTGGGCCTCTCAGTTACATATCCATAAACTCCCTCTTTTTTTTTTTTTTAAGATTTTATTTTTAAATAATCTCTACAGCCAACATGGGTGTCAAACTCACAACCCCGAGATCAAGAGTTGCATGCTCCACCGACTGAGCCAGCCGGGCGCCCCCAGGAACTTCCTTTTGCTCAAGCTGTCTTGACGTGGGGTTTGAGGCACTTGCGACTAGAAGAATCTTGGCTACCTCAGGGGGGCTGGGCAGTTGGCAAGTGAGAAAATGGAGGCTAGAGAAGGGGGCTTGCCTATCCAGGTCTGCACCCTGGGACAGGAGAATGACTATGCTGGAAATGAGGCTCTGAAGAGGACCTCCTTGGGGCCCAGACACATGGGGGCAATTGAGTGGAGCTTGGAGATAAAGAGGCGTTCCAATCAGTCTGGGGACAAAGGAGTGCACCCCCCTCCGCATCGGTGAGGGGGTGGGACAAGTGAGGCTCTAGACCCACCCTTTCTGCTAACTCAACACACTTCTGACTCAGTAGTCCTACCTCAACCCCATGGCCACAGTGGGGTCAAGGGGGCGGATACAGGAGGGGAATCTCTGGATTGGGGTATGGGTGGGCTCCAAGGACAAGAGGAGAGTTTGTGACCTCAGCTCCTGGCTACCTAAATCAGACAAGGGGCTGTGCCATCACAGGGGGTGTGTGGCAGAGGTAGGGGCATAACATAGGGGGAGAGGGATGGTCAGAAGAAAGTCTCGGGCGCCCTACGCCACTGCCTCCCTCCAGGAGCGTCTAAACCATCTTGAAAACCAGGATCCCACCCCATCACCCATGCTCCAGTCCCCGGAGTGTGCTGCTGGGGGCTGGGGATTTTGAGTCTGGGGTTTCTTTCAAGACTGCACACCGAGTGCTCTGAGATCTGTCTGCATCTCACAGGGGCTGGATTTTAAGACCCTTGGGTTAGGAGTCCCAGGGAACTGGACCCTGAATCACCTGGATCTGTGCCCCCAGGAAGCTGTGTAAGGGTTGCAGGTGACTTGTCTTCCAGGTCAGAATTCAGACTGGGACCAAAGCCATCCAGGTGGGTGTGGGGACTTGATGGCAGAAGCAAAAGACTCTGCCCAGGGTTTACACGTTTATGTGTCTGTTTCTCCTTCTATGGCCATGCTTCTGCGGTTCAGGGGTGCGTTCTTGTGCCCATGTATGTGTCTGCGGGCATGTTGTGTCCCTGTGTGCCCACAGTGACTGGGTTGTGTACTGTGTGCGTATATGTCGTGTGCGCAGGTCTCTCCATGGGGAGATGAGGGATCGTGACTCAGGGCTCTGGGCTGAGAGATGACTCAGGGGTCCACCACGACCCTGGGGCTACTGGGGGCTTTGGCCCTGAAGTGTGATGCAGGGGGTTGGGGGGAGGTCAGGGGTCCCTGTCCCAATCAGACCCAGACCCCGAATGAAGCCTCATTGTAGAGGCTGGGACAGACTGACCCAACGACTTCCTGGAGGGCCACAGACCCGAGGGATCGTCAAGGTGGCCTCAGAGGTAACGCTCACTTCCCCTCCTGAAGGAGTCCATGATCCTTGGGTGTGAGTGTCCTTAGAGGAAGCAGAGGCCTTGTTCTCGGAGATGCGGTAGGGGGGAGGCACAACGTGGGAGGAGATGAACGGGCAGAAGAAAGTCACGGACGCCCACAGCCACCGCCTTCCTCCAGCGTCTGCGTGTCGGCTCATTTCGGAGACGCCAGCTCAGTCCCCCAGCTCCCACAGACGACAGCGCGGCGCGCAGACCCTCACCATCATCCTCTCAGGGTTTATTTCCAGCCCCGCCCCTCCGAGGCCTGACCCCGCCCCTCCGAGGCCTGGCCCCGCCCCCAGCCCCGCCCGCGCTCCCCGGGGACCTCAGGCGGCGGTCTGCAAGCGGCAGCAGCGAGCTCCCGTCCAGTCCATGCCCGCGCACTGGCAGTGGCACGTGGTCTCGGCGCGCACGTCCCACGAGCCGCAGGCGGAGCCGCAAGCGCAGGCGGTGACGGCGAAGCCTGCGGGCGGGAGCGGAGGGAGTTGGGACCCGAGCGGGAGGCTGCGGGCCTGGGGGTCGGGGGGAAGAGGAGGCGGGTCTCCAACATCAGAGAATGGGAGCGGGGTTGTGTGGAGCGCAGGGAGGCTGGGGCCCTGGACTCCAGCGTCCTGAGGAAATGCAGTCCCGGTGCTGGGGCGGGGAGGATAGGGTGGCCCACCAGGACTCTGGGGACGCTGACTCAAGAAACAGCCTGGGACGCCTGGCTGGCTCAGTCGGTTAAGCGGCTGCCCTCGGCTCAGGTCCTGATCCCGGGCTCCTAGAATCGATCCCATACAGGGCTCCTTGCTCAATGGGAAGCCTGCTTCTCCCTCTCCCTCTCCCCCTGCTTGTGTGCTTGCGCTCTCTCTCTCTCAAATAAATAAAATCTTAAAAAAAAAAGAAAAAGAACGAAAGGCTGGACTTAGGGGGAGGGTTTCCTGGGTGCGGGGGAATAGAAGTGAGAGCCTGGAAAAGGACTCGGAAGTTACCTGCGGGGCAGGTGGCCAGGTCCCCCCTGGAGGTGACACTCCGGCAGGTCAGGCCAAAGTTCCCCATTGTCTCAAGAACTGCGGGAGGGAGGGAGGAGGGAGGAGGGAAGGAGGAGGTGAGACCACGCTGCCCCTCCCCCATCCTCCTGCGGCCCTGGCCCTGGTGGTTTGGAGATAGGCAGGGGGTCAAGAAAACTACTCTGAGGAAGGCCCAGGTGGGCCAGACCGTGTAGAGAGCCATGAAGTGGGGACCCCACCACCTCCCAGGTTCTGTCCTGAAATGGGTGTTTAGAGGAAGGAGGATATTCCCAGCTTCTGCTGAAGGTGCAGCTAGATGGGGGCTGGGCTGGGCTGGGCTGGGCTGGGTTTGGGGTGGAGATTTGGTTCTGGTTGGGGCTGGCTTGATGGCTGCCTGGCTTCCGGAATTAGAGGGGCCTCTGCTGAGGTTGAGAGTGAGGGTCCTCACTTAAGGATCGGGTGCCATCCTGGATCTTCTCGTTGATGGCTCTGTCCATGGGACACAGAGAATTGCCACACACCAGCAGCCCCAGGACAGGGAGCAGGAGGAGGGGAAGAGCCTTCATCCTGCAGGTGCTGAAAGAGGGAACCCACAGCTGGGTCAGTCCCTTCTCATCTGGGAGGGTCAAGCCTCCAGAGCGGGTGGGATATGGAATCCTGGGTCCCTGTGGGGGATGAGACTGGAGTCCCAGCTGGCTGGGCTTCTGGGCTGAGCAGGAGCAGGGGTCACTTACCCTCTGGATGGACTCAGCAGGCCAAATCTCGGGCACTGATTTCATGCCTCCGCTGCATCTCCCTCTTTAAGGCTTCTGGACCCGGAGCTTCCTGTCTTGGCTGAGTGTTTTGCCCCCTGGCCCTCCCATCCCACATCCGGGGCCAAGAGGAAGCCCCCAGGGCAGACTCTAGGAGCCCAGGAGTAGGAAGCTCTGCTCCCCCCTTCCCTGCCACAGTTTCCCCATTCAGGAGCCCACCCTTCTCACATCCGGGCTGGGACTGGTCCAGTAGGTAGTGCCTGGGGGATGACTCCAGAAACCCTTGTCCCAGGGACAGGCAAAGAAACAGGAGTTTGCACATAAGCATAACCAAAACAACCCCGTGTGAGAACTGCATACCGTGTTCACACCCAAATGCCTATCAACAATAGAATGGATACAGTTATGTTTTTATTTCCTTCAATGGAACAGTCTGCAACAGACGGTGACAAACTTGCAGCCCATGGGACAAATCTGGCCCATTGTCTATTTCTGTGCAACCCACGAACTAAGAATGGTGTTTACATTCTCGTTTTTGCGGGTTTTGTTTTTAGTACAAGTGGATTTTAAAAATTGTGGCACAATACATTTCACATTAAAATTTTTTAAAGATTTTATTTATTTATCAGAGAGAGAGAGAGAGCACTAACAGGGGGGCGGCAGGCAGAGGGAGAAGAAGAAGCAGACTTTCTGCTGAGCAAGCAGCCCCATGTGGGACTCTATCCTAGGACCCTGGGACCATGACCTGAGCCCAAGGCAGACGCTTAACCGACTAAGCCGCCGAAATGCCCCATTTTAACCATTTTTTAAATGTACAGTCCACTGGCATTAAGTACCCTTGCACTGTTGTGCAACCAATCCCATGATCCGTCTCCAGAACTTTCTCATCTTCCCAAACTGAAACTCTGTTGCCCTGAAACACTCACTCCCTATCCCCACTTGTCCCTGGCTTCTACCATATACTTTCTGTCTCTGTGACTTTGCCTGCTCACACCTCAAGTAAGTGGAATCACACAATACTTATCCTTTTGCATCTGTCTTCTTTCACTTAGCATAAATGTTTTCAAGATTCATCCAGGTTGTGGCAGGGGTCAGAACTTCATTCTTCTTCATGGCTAATATTCCACTGTAAGGACACGCCACATTTTGCTTATCCATTCATCTGTTACTTACGACTTGCCCTGTTGTTTCCACCTCTTGTCAATGACACGCCTGTAGACCTCGGAATGTAATGAGCATCTCTGAGCCCCTCCTTTCAGTCCCCTTGGGTACACATCCAGGAGTGGGATTGCTGGATCATATGACCATTCTGTGCTTCACTTTTCAAGGAGCTGCCAAAAAGTTCATACGTTTTTGAATCATTGGGGCAAAAAAAAATTTTTTTTAACAGTGACATACGAAAAGTACATGAAATGGAAATCCCAGTGCCAACAAATAAAGTGTTCTTGGAGCATGGCCATGCCTACTTTTTTTATAGACGGTCTGAGGCTGCTTTCCTAGGTCAGTGACAGAGATGATGCTCTGCAGAGGTGACCCCGGCTACCATCTGGCCCTTTACAGAAAAAAAAAAAAATTGACCACCCCTGGTCAGTAGCAAAGAGTGTGAATGAGAGATCGTAAGTGACAGCTACGTGGAACAATCTGAATGATTCTCTCCAACATAACTGCGAGCAAAAGAATCCAGACGCAGAAAAGAACGGTAACTGCACAAATCCACTTATTAGAAAGGACCAGGGCAGGGCAGCCGGGTGCCTCGGTGGATTGAGTGTCCAGCTCTTGATTTTTGCTCAGGTCATGATCTCAGCGTCCTGAGATGGAGTCCTGTGTCCGGCTCCGTGCTGGTGTGGAGCCTGCTTGGGATTCTCTCTCTCCCTCTCCCTCTGCACAACCCCTCTCCCCACTCCCCATGCATACTCGCTCACTCTCAAAAATAAATAAATAAATAAATAAATAAATAAGGAAGAAAGAGAGAGAGAGAGAAAGGAAGGAAGGAAGAAAGACCGACTAATCTATGTTGTTGGAGATGATGATGGAAATTTCCTGGGGAGTAAGGGGAAATGGGAAGCTAGTGACAATTTGAGTATGTACTTACATCTGCACACTTTACGCATGCTGTATTTCGGTAAAAGTGACGTGTGTGTCAAATCCCTGTGTAAATACCACCGTGTACACAGGGCCAAAGTGTAGACAATATTTATTGAGCAGTTACTATGTGCCAGATGTGATGCTATGCATCGTGCCTGCCGTGGGGAGCAAGGGGATCCCCCCCCCAGCCCTCATGCACTTTGCCCTGTCTGTCGGAGGAAGACAGACACCAAGAGAGAACTCGATTAACCTCACACCCCATCAGTCATCTCTGCCCTGGAGGAGAGGAATCAAGTTCTGGGAGAACTTCTGGCAGAAGAATGTGGCCCCCACTGGAAGAATCCAAGGAGGTTTTGTGGAGGAAGAGATAGCTGAGTGGAGGGTAAGCAAGAGTTAAGCGGGAGAACCAGTCAGGGAGGGCATTCTAGGTGGAAGAACAGCATGTCCCAAGGTCCTGGGGAAGGACAGTGCGCACCAGCTTTGAGGAACTGAGAGAAAACCAGTGGGCTGGAAGGCAGAGAGCCTGGTTGGCATAAACAAATTTCACAGGCTCCCTTCCTTGAAGACCCCGAGACACAGCTTGGATACAAGGTATCTCGGGCTACAGCAAGAGTCATTTGTTTGAGAGCTCTGAAGTAGCAGGAAAGGGCCACATGCCCTTTCATTCTCTTTGAAGAAAGGAAAATATTTTGGGGGCGCCTGGCTGGCTCATTTGGAAAAGCATGCCACACTTGATTTCAGGGTCATGAGTT
This sequence comes from Taxidea taxus jeffersonii, assembly GCA_003697995.1. NCBI lineage: Eukaryota > Metazoa > Chordata > Mammalia > Carnivora > Mustelidae > Taxidea > Taxidea taxus. The sequence goes on along the minus strand of RCUC01000158.1, from coordinate 53,347 downwards.
CGAGCCCCACACTGGGTGTAGAGATAACAAAAAAGAAATAAACCTAAAAAATATTTTTAGCGGCGCCTGAGTGGCTCAGTGGGTTAAGCCTCTGCCTTTGGCTCAGATCATGATCTCAGGGTCCTGGGAGACTCAGGTCATGCTCTCAGGGTCCTGGGATCGAGCCCTGCATTAGAGTCTCTGCTCAGTGGGGAGCCTGCTTCCCCCCTCTATGCCTGCCTCTCTGCCTACTTGTGATCTCTATCTAATAAATAAATACAATCTTTAAGAATAAATAAGGTGTCATTTACATAAAGTAAACTTCACTCTTTTTACCGAGTTCTAGGAGTTTTGACAAATGCATAGAGTTATGTGATTATCACCACCCAATACTAATTACTTAAATGACAGTTGGGGAAAAAAGGAATTTCCCAGCGATCTTAAGGTAATCTGTGTCCTGAAGCCACAGAGAGGATTTTTTTGCTCCATACCACCGGTCTTCCCGCGTGGCCCAGCAGACCTTGTGAATATTCCCAAGTATTAACTAGCTTCTTCTTGCCTCTGTTACTGTACATCTGTCCTTGAAGGGTTATTTTGAACCCAGAGGGCCTGGGAAGCTGACCTCCAGAAGTAACCTGAGTTGCTTGCCTCGCTAGATAACAACTTGCTGTCCTGTTGACAGACTCGAGAGGACAGGATGCTTGGCCAAATCAGGAAAGAATCACTGACACTTGCTTCCTGTCCCATATGAATGACAGAAAAGAAAAGCAAAAACCTTGGGACCCTGCCTGCTTTCTTTAGCAAGAGCTGGCAAGCCTGGCTTCATTTAGAAACCCTTCAGACCTGGAGGGTGCGGCGGGGCGGGGGGGTTGGGGGTAGTCTGCCTGGCAGAGGGGGAGTGTGTGCAGCTAGCTACCAGTGCAGAGGTGGGGAGAGGAGAGGCAAGACCTGATGGGGCCAGGTTGCCCCTTGGGGCGAGGAACAGCGAGAGCCTGAGAGCCTGAACGTTGGGTGGTAAAGATCATGGAGATTTATAGTGTTAACGACCTGAGATTGTCCTTTGCAGAGACCCACGCTCACCTCTTGGTGTCCCTGGTTTCCTTGGGTCTCCGGGCTCCTTACAGAATATCTTTCCCATGGGGACTCCTTGGGATGCTCTGAGATGACCATGTCTACTGTTTGTTGAGCAAGATATACATATGACCACCACCCAGTCAGGCAGAGATGGTAATTATCTCTACAAAAGGAGCTGTTGAGGCCCAGAGAGGCCAAGTGATTTGTCTGGGGTCACACAGCAAGTTGGTGGAGGAGCTGGGATTTGAACCCCGGTGGTCTGGGTCAAGGACATGTACCTTTCAGCCTCAAGAAGTGTGTGGCAGGGTGGGGGGAGCTCCCTGGAATGGCCACAGCACTGCCCCAGCTTTACTTAAAAAATAAAAAGAAAGAGAAAGAATAAAGACAAAATTGTTTTGAGAATATTCCCACAGCTTTTCTTTTGCTGTTGAAGAAATGACAGAGATAAAATGCCCCTATTTATCTTTCCTAAGATTTTATTTATTTGGGACAGAAAGGGAGAGAGCACAAGCAGGGGCGGGGGAGGGGGAAGGGAGAAGCAGGCTGGATCCCAGGCGCCCTGAAATAGGGACATTTTGGAGCACCTGGGGGACTCAGCTGGTTAAGCGTCTGCTTTCAGCTCAGGTCATGATCCCAGGGCCCTGGGATTTGTCCAACGCCAAAGTCTCCCCTTTTAACCAAGGCATGGGATGGGCAGTATGTGGACCAGGGTGGGGATGCATGGAGCGCAAAGGAAAGGGGTTCGGGAAAGAGTTTCATGGAAACTCCTCCCACCCAGCCTGGCTTTTTCATTTTTTTTTTTTAAAGCTTTTATTTATTTATTTGAGAGAGAGAGAGAGAGAGCATGAACAAGGGAAGAGGCAGGGAGTCCTACATGTGGGGCTTGATCCCAGGATCTGAGGACCCCAGGATCCTGACCTGAGCCACAGGCAGATGCTTAATCAACAGAACCGCCCCCCCGCCCCCCAGGTGCCAGCCTGGCTTTTTTCGATTCCACATACAACCTTACAGAAACAAACAAACAGGATGCCTGGCTAGTTCCTTGGAAGAGCATGTGACTCCTCATCATGGGGTAGTAAGTTCGGGTGTAGGGATTACTTTAATGAATTAATTAGTTTAAAAAACCGGGGTGCCTGGGTGGTACGGTTGGTTGGGCATCCGACTCTTAGCTTTGGCTCAGGTCATGATCGCGGGGTCCTGGGTTAGAATTCTGCGTTGGGCTCCGATGATCTCAGCTCAGAGGCAACTTGAGACTCCTTCTCCCTCTTGCTCTGCCCCTCCCCCCTGCTCTCTCTCTCTCTCTAAAATAAATAAATAAAATCTTTAAAACAAACCAACAAAACCACCCAAAAACCTTACAGAAACAGAGAACAGATCAGTGGTTGCTGGGGGTGGAGGGCAGGATGGAGAAATGCAGGAATGTTGTCGAAAGGTCCAAACTTCCAGCTAGTGGTTGACTAAGTTCTGGGGAATCTAATGTACCTGGGGGGTCACAGTAAACACTACTGCATTGTGTGTCTGAAAGTTGCTAAGCCAGTAGATTGTAAAGATTCTCACACACACACACACACACACACACACACACACACACACACACACTAACTCTATGAGGGGATGGATGTGTTATCTAACCTTATGGTAGAAATCATTTTGAAATGTATTCATCGGTCACATCACTACATTGTATACCCTGAACTGACACAATGTTACAGATCAATTACATTTCAATAATGGGGGAGGACATCAATTTCAAATATAAGGGAAATCATGCAGTATTTGTCTTTTTGTTTTTTTTTTTTTTTTTTTTTTTTAAGATTTTTATTTATTTGGGGTGCCTGGGTAGCTCAATGGGTTAAAGCCTCTGCCTTTGGCCCAGGTCATGATCTCAGGGTCCTGGGATAGAGCCCTGCATTGGGCTCTCTGGTCATCAGGGAGCCTGCTTCCCCCCTCCCCTCTCTCTGCCTGGCTCTCTGCCTACTTGTGATCTCTGTCTGTCAAATAAATAAATCTTTAAAAAAAAAAGATTTTTAGGGGCACCTGGGTGGATCAGTGGGTTAGAGCCTCTGCCTTCGGCTCAGGTCATGATTTCAGGGTCCTGGGATGGAGCCCCACATCGGGCTCTTTGCTCAGCAGGGAGCCTGCTTCCTCTTCCTCTCTCTCTCTCTTTGCCTGCCTCTCTGCCTACTTATGACCTGTCAAATAAATAAATAATAATAATAAATCTTTTTTAAAAAGATTTTTATTTATTTGACAGAGAGAGAGACAGCAAGAGAGGGAACACAACAAGCAGGGGGAGTGGGAGAGGGAGAAGCAGGCTTCCTGCCCCACGGAGAGCCCAATGCGGGGCTTGATCCCAGGATCTGGGAATCATGACCTGAGCCAAAGGCAGATGCCTAATGACTGAGCCACCCAGGCCCCCCAGTGTTTGTCTTTCTCGTTCTGACTTTTTACGGGCAACTGCAGAGACCATGCGGATCGGGACACCACGCAAAACAGATGCTGCAGAAATGTCACCTTTCCTCGCCATCATTTTCCCCGAATTTCCCTGGCCACTGACAGGGACGGAGACTCCGAGTGGTCTCAGGAACTTTGGTCACTAGGTGGTCGAGGGTTGGGAAGTCTGAGTCAGGACCTCCTCTGCCTGTCCTGTCTCCCCTCCCAGCACCGCAGCCCTGGGGACTCCATCTCTGCCCACCCCACCCCCCAGCAGAGTCTTCCCACTCGCTGGGCAATTTCTTCACTCCAGGGGCCTTTTCACAATATTCTTGGCAGCTGTTGGTTAATGGCTGTTTGAAGATTTTGAGTAACTTTAGAAAAACAAAAAAACGGGAAGCTTGCTTCTGAGGACTCCGGTGGCCTCCTCGCTGTCTGGGCTCCCCTGGAGCTGACAGCTGACAGCCCCTCTGCCCTCTTCTCCTTCCTGGAGCTTTCCTTGGCCCGCTGAGTCACACTCATTTCCTGTCCCTGCCCTGTGGCCACTAAGCCCCTGTCTCCCAAGTTGAAGGCTTCAGGCACTCCTTCCTCTGCCAGGGTCCTTCTTCCGCCCCTCCTGCCCACCTGGCAGCTCTGGTGCGCCCCAGAGCCTCGTGTTTGTTTCAGTGGAGCAAGTCCCAGGCCACAAATTTGGGTGAAATCTTATTCTAGAAGGACCTCCCTGCACGGCACGGGTGGAGAACTCCCACTCTAACGCATTCCCCACCCTGAGACCGTCTGTCCTCACTTCTCCTGGGGGCGTGCCCTCAGACCCTCCAAAGTGTTGATGTGAGCCCGGGAAATCCTTTTTGCTCACTTTGTGGGGCCCTCCTTCTTAGCCTGGGACCGGACTCCATTAGAGTGTCAAATAATAATAATAATAACATTATTATTATATCCATAATATGTCATAATGATAATTATCATTATGGCAGCCAGAGTCTCCAAGATGCCTCCTATATGCTTACAATGTGACCACTGGTCACCCTGAGATCTGTTTCCACCCTAGATCTCCCTGATAAACTCAAATATCCTGCTGCCTCCTGGGGATCCTGCAGATAATACCTAAGAAAATGTATCAGGTTGTTACTTTCCAACTAGTTGCCAAGGGACAGGTTGTTTGAGAAGGATCCCAGCTAATTCCAGTGGAAGGATTAATACACTTGGAAATCATCTTCAGGAGAGAATGAGTCCAGGCATGGAGACGTGATGGCTGCTGACACTTTTAGGTGGAGAATTCGTGGGGACATCTGCCCCACTCCCACCAACCCACAGATGAACTGTAGCACCCTGACCTTATGGAGCCCCTGAGAAGACGCAAAGGGAGGTGCCCAGCCGCACTGGTAAGAGATTAGTCTGACCTACAGCAGAACCTGGTGCAGATAGTGCTAACCACCCGCTGATCTGAGGAAACAGCATGGTGGGGATGGTGGGAACAGATGCTAAGAACAAGTTATACAGGGTCACAAAGAAGCAGCCAGCCACACCCAGAAGAAAGAGAACCCCAAAGAACCCCAAAGAACACACACCAAGTCGGTATAGATGTCCTCAAGAAATAAAGAGCGGTGACATTTGAGCTAAAACCGGAAGGAGGGAGGATACAAAGATTTGTGGGGAAAAGCACTGTAGGCAAAGAGAGCAGCAGGTGCAAAGGTCCTGCGGCCGGAACGGAGTGGTGCGTTTGACAGGCAGCAGTTGTGGCTGAGGGAGCCGGTGGGGAATGGACTTGAAGAGGGACTTTGTAAGCCACAGAGAGAGGGAGGTTGGGTTTCGCTCTCATAGGAGGGTTTTGATAAGTCTCAGTAATGCATGCGCAGGGATTGGCGTGATGCTTGATGCCCAAAGGGGTCCATGAATTTTTGTTGAATCAAACTGTCCTTAAGTCCGAGACGCTACAACACCACCTCGGCATAAAGGGCAGAGGTTGAGGCGGCGGGAGTAGGGGAGTTTTGCTGCAGCAGAGAAGCTCGGAGTAACCGCTGACCCCCTTACCTTTTCCAGTCAGGGTTACCCCAGCTCCAGGTACAGACGTGAAAGAGCCAAGAACCCGCAAAATTGGGGCGCAGCGCCCCCTGGTGCTCACAGCGTTTATCTACCTAAGCGGGCCCCGGGCAGGGGTGGAGCGGAGCGGGGAGACCGCGGCTTCCCCGGGAGGCGAGTTTCAGTGTCAAACTTTGAAACCACCTCCTTCCCGCCCCGACTCCGGGCAGTTAAATGGCTCCCCTGCCGAGGCCGGACCGGGAGCCCCGCATCCAGCGCGGGCGTCCCAGGGGCCGGGGGTCGGGGCCCCACCCCGCCTCCTCGACGACCTCGCACATCCAGCCTTCTGCCCTGGTGGGAGTTTCGCGTGTGCTCTAGAAGTACACTTGCCGGTCAGAATGTTTAGCCCTTCTCGAGGGCCCCGCCTGCAAACGCGTCCTTAGATTTCCCTGAATTCGGAAAAGGAGAGGTGACTTCAACCAGGGCCACGTCTTCCACGGCCGGCGAAGAAGTGTCCTGTCTCCGCCCAAGCCCTTCTGGTCCCCGCCTTGGGTGGGCCACATCCCCTAAGGTGACGCAATGGGATTAAGTAGCGCTCCACGGGGTGGGGGTGGGGGGGTGGGGAGGGAGGCGCTATCCCCAGTTTGCCCCCCCAGCCCCTCCCCCGGCACCCCTTTGGGCAGTACCTCTTTGCCAGCGTTAAACGTGGGCCCCGCCTGCTCAGGTCCCTTCAGTAGTTTTCCCACTGCGCCCCCGGCAGGGGCCAGATCCCCACCTGGGCCCTCCCGCCGCTGGCTCTGTGGCTCTCAGATCTTACTGCCCCTCAATATCCTTTTCGCTCCATCTCACTCTCTTGCCTTGGCTTCCACTGTGCCCTCCCTGCCTTCCCTGACTCCTCTTTTCATTACCAACTCAAACTTCCCCTCCTCCAGGAAGCCTTCCTTGACTGCCCCCAGACAGGATAGATGAGGGTATCCCTCTGGGCTCCCACAGCCCCCTCCGCTGCTGTCCGCCTGGCTCTGTATCTGTGCCCCAGAGAGGGACAGTCCTCATGTCTCATCCACGCTGCGAGATTCCTATCTTCTTTTTAGCTGAGTGTTGCCGGCTGAACTGTATCCCCCCCTCCCCGAAATTCATGTGGAAGTCCCAACCCCTGGCGCCTCAGAATGTGACTGTATTTGGAGAGAGAGTCTTTTTACAAGATAATTAAAACGAGGTCATTAGGGTGGGCCTTGCTCCAACATGGCTGGTGTCCTTCTAAGAGGGGATTGGGACACGGCGTACAGAGGGACAGCCACCGGAGGACACAGGGAGAAGATGGCCTCCCGGCCTCCACTTGCCAGGGTGAGAGGAACAACGAACCCTCACACCTTGAGCTTGACGTTCCAGCCTCCAAGGGCCTTGGGAGAACAGATCTCTGTTGTTGACCCAGTTCCGGGCCCCTGTGAACACCCGGGGGTGGGGGGGAGGCCGAGAAGGGGGAGCTCCCCCGCTCTGGGCTGGGTGGGAAGTGGGCGTGGCATGCTGTGCACCTGTCCTCACGCAAAAGCACACTCTGATCCCAGGAGCTGGAGAAGACCCCTGGCCGCCTGGCTCCAGGGCCCATCAGGACAGTTCCTGGAGTGGGGGTTGGGGGGGACCGTGGGAGGACAGGATACTGGGTCCCTTCTGCTTGTCAGCACTAACAGGCCCATCCCAGCAGCCAAGATGACTCAAGACGGAGGAACGGCGGCTGTCACGCCCTCATGCCATCGGCTTTCTGGCACGATCCCTACCTCATCTGCAAAGCGGCCCCATGTTTTGGGGATGGAGAACCCAGGAAGCCGGCCAAGGCCTTACAGCTAGTCCCTCTCAGAGCCAGTGTTCAAATGAGGCCCAATTCTTAAGCTTCACCTCAGCTTAAGATGCCTTCTGGCAGGACAAGAATGGGTCCTGAGGGACAGGTCAGAGAGGAGGCTGGCCCAGGTCAGCTCCATCAGAAAGCAGGCGAGGTGGGCGCGGGCGGGAGGAGAAGGGAGTTTATTTCTCTGGGAAGGGAGGGGGCGGGTCAGGGCAAGGCAATGTCCTCCAGCTTCTGGTCCAGTGTCTTGAGGTCATCCAGGAAGCGTGTCGGGGTGAGGATGTGTGAGGAACCTGGGCAGCGAGGGAGGGTTGGGAGGTGGATCTAAGGAGTCTAGACTCCTTAGAAACATGGGAGTCCAGCCCCCAAGGGACCCCTTCCCTGGGAACCCAAGCCCCAGCCCCTCAGAAAGTCAGAAGTGTCCAGCTACTCACCCAGGGCTCCCAGATACAGGCCCTGCACAGGCTCCAGGGTCTGGGGACCCAACAGGGAGTCCCCTGTGAGCCCGACCCTCTAAAGCACGGAGAAGTCCAGCCCCAGCACCCGGGTACCCCAGTCCTGGCTTCTCACCAATGAGCACCTCCCACTTGCCATCGGTAGCCCTGGTCACCTCGTAGGCGGCCCTCATCTCTGACATTGCCACGCCGCCCAGGACGTAGATGATGAGCCGGGGCCCGGCCCGCGTCTCCACACTGGCCTTGTTCTTGTGCCAGTGGCCGAAGCGGGCACTGTGCAGGGGGAGGCGGGCACAGGTCAGTCCGGGCAGGAGACTCTCCCCGCAACACTGCCACACCCCTTGTCTCATGTGGGCCTGGGGGTGGGGCAGGAGACGGCCCCCCGGGGCCCTCACCTCACAGCAGCCTGGGAGCCGGGCATGGGGGCGGGGGCGGACACGAAGGGCCACAGCTTTCGGTCCAGCCGGTCCTCCACAGCATCCTGGGAGCCAGAAAGGGAGGCTCAGGACAGCAGCTTCAGGTGATGGGCATCCGGGCTCCACGGGGGTGGGCGGGGCAAGGCTGCTGGGCCCCAAGTGGGCAGAGGTGCCAGGGGCCAGAGGAACAGGGGGCAGGAAGCCACAAGGCCGGGCCCCTAGCCTGGGCCTTTTGGCTGTTGCTGCGCTGGGCTCCCAGGACAGGTAGGGGCCGGAGGGTAAAGCGGAACAAGGGGATTTCTCAGGGAGGGCGGGGGGCAGGGGGAAGAGGACTGAGGAGGACTAAAGGAGCCAGAGCTTGGACAGGAAATGAGGCTCCCCCTTGAGGTGCCCCCTGCTCTCCTAATTCCCCACAGCAGAGCAGATATGATCCGGGGGATGACCATAATGAGGGATTTTCCCTTAAGCCCCGAGGCTTAGCACCGGGACATCAAGAGGACTGAGCCACCGCCTAGATCAGGGCAGGACTTGCCATGGGTGGGGGGTGGGAGGCAGGGGGAGGTCAGACCCCACCAGTGGTACCTCCATCACATCCTTGATGACCGGGGTCCAGCGGGACAGCTGGTAGGTGGGCTCCAAGCGCTCCCTCCGCTCTAGCCGGCTTGAGGTCCCTGAGCCCTACAGGCAGGGCGCAGGGATGGGGGTGGGGGGAGGATGGCGGAGAAGGAGGCGGGTCATGGGTAGGACTGGGGACTCATCTGGCTTGGGGAGGGGTTGCAGAAAAAGATGGAGAAATGGAACAGAGAAGCAAAGAGAGCGGGAAAGTGACAGGAGAGAGGACTGGGGAGGGGAGAGGGAGAGAGAGGGAGAGGGAGAGAGAGAGAACAGGGAAGGAGAAGGAAAAAGAGATTCAGACCCCTGAAACCAAAACCTGTGGCAAAGAGAGACAACAGACAGGTGGAGACAGAGGCGGAAAGGCATGGAGAAACAGCAGAATGGGGAGGTGGGAGGCAGGGTGACAGGGAGCTGGGAGAGAGATAAGGGACAGGTGAGGGGACAGGAGAGCCACCCCAGCAATGGAGGCAGGGTCAGGGGAGGTGGGACACACAGGGCCAGAGAGAGACAGGAGCGGCTAAGCAGACAGCTGAATACAAGAGGCTGCTGTGTGGGTGAGTTTGGGGTGGGGGTATGCGGGGGGGGGGGTCCTCTGAGTCCTCTAGGAGCCCATGGTTGACTGTGTGCTGGTGACCCTGCTCTCCGTCCCCCGGGACTCCGGCCACACACCCCACACTGTACCATCACCAAGACCACAGCTCTGGCTACACCTCACCCTGTTTATCATGCAACCCGTGACTGGGGACAGCTGTGTGCCCACAGGTCCCCAGACCTGACCCTGCATAGACCTCCCTGTCCTCCCAGCGCCCCACCATGCTTTGAATGCTCCAGCCTCCCAGGCCCCAGGCTCTGACTCCCAGGCCCCGCCCCCCATGCCCACATTTGCCTTCCGCCCAGTCTGACCCTAACGGCTTGCTGCCAGCATACCCCAGGGTTGGTGACCGTGCCCCCCAGCTGCTCCAGGTTCCGGATGAGGCCACTATGTGCCTGCACGTTGGCATGCTGGATCAGCTTGGCCAGGTTCTCCTCACTCACACCTGGAGGAGGAGGATGGGCGGCCTTCTAGGGACGGGGCCCTCACGAGGGGGGCTGGCTCAGAGAGGGCAGGGAGGCAAAAGGTGGCCGTGGGGTTCCTAGGTGAAGGGGTTTGAGGGTGGCGAGAGGAGGTCCCAAGACTGTGACTGAGCCGGGGGGGGGGGGGGGGGGGGGCCCCAGGACCGGGGGGGGGAGGGGGGGGGGGGGGCAGGTGTCCTCAGGACCAAGGGAGCCAATGGGGCAGGTGCGAGGAGGATGCTAGAATTCTGGATGGGGATCCCAGAGGGGAGAGATGGGGGGGTCTGAAATTAGTTGACGGGGCCAAGTTTGGAGGAGTCAGGCTGGGGGTTACTGTCAATGGAGCCCTCATGTCAGTGAGAGTTCCCCCAGATCAATGGAGGGGGTTCCCAGGTTTGAGGTTGGGTGTATCTGTCGGGTCTGGTGTGCCTGCTGAATGGGGGCATCCCAAGGTCGGGAAAACTGTGGGGTGGAGAGATTCCCAAGACCACTGCAGACCCCTGTGAATGGAGGTATCCGGAGGTCTTCCCATGCCCCCAACCCACCGTTCCGTAGAAGGATGTACAGCAGCAGGACCCGAATCTTGTCATAGGCCGGCACCGCCGTATCCAGCAGCACGGGCACGATCAGCTTCATGGCATCCTTGATCTTCTCACCTTCTGCGTCTGAGCCCATGGCCAAGTCCTGCAGGGCAGGGGTCGGTGGGCTTCCAGAGCTAGGCCACCCCCAGGGTCCTCAGCAGGACCTTGGGGACAGGCTTCTTCCTACTACCAGGTCTCTGAAGGTTTTATCAATAGGCCCCGCCCCTCCCAAGGCCCCCACCTCTCCAGAGGCCCCACTCCTTTTCCGAGTCCTACCCCCTCTATGGACCCGCCCACCCCATAGACAGCAACATTGTTCCAGGACCGCCTCTCTCCCAGGGCCGAGCCCCATCACAGTCCCCATCACAGTCCCCGTGGGTTCTCCGAAGGCCCCGCCCCTCACAGGCCACACCTCTCCAAGGCTCCTCCCCCTGCAGACCTGCCCCCTCTACTGGCCGGTCTCTCTGAGGCCCCACCCCCGACCCAGGCCCGCCGCACCTGCTCCACACCGCACAGCTTCTCCACGGAACCCTTGAAGTGCTTCATGCAGTCGTCGGCTAAATGCAGGTGCGTGGAATACTGCGGGGTGGGAGGAGGAAGTTGGGGGGTGACAGAAACTGAGTCCCAGTCCCCCACCCGGGTTCCCCGCCCAGGCTCACCTTGTTCAGCTCCTTCTGGTACTGCGGCATCTTTTTCAGGATGTGGGACAGGTCTTTGATGTTGGCCTGGGGACAGGGAGGCCCACAGGTGAGGCCCGGCCCCGCGCACCCCGGATCCCACTCCAGGCTCGGCCACGGGACTGGGGCCCCGCCCCAATGGTTCATCCAGACGCGGGCCCGCCCCTACCTTGTCCGTGGTCAGCCTCTTGCTCTCACAGAAGGTCTTCAGAAGCTCCGTGACCCTCCTGGTGGTGAAGAGTGAGCAGGGGTGGGGTTGGGGACTGGCGCCAAGGCTGTAGTTTGACAGCAGTGTGGGGGGGATGTGGGGTGTCTCACAGCCGGGGCACGGGAGCCAAGGGACACATGCGTCCCTGTACCAGGCCATGAGCAAGGCCACACTGAGGAGTCGGCTGAGGGGCGTGGCTTGCACTGGGCGCTCACCCAGGGCCAAAGACCACGCAGGTGGCCCACACTGGGGGGTGGGGAAGGGGACACGGAGTGGCCCACGCACTTGGACACGTCGGCGATGTGCATGTGCCGCAGCTCCACCCACAGGTCATCGTCCTCGTCCAGCAGCACAGCCTTCTCGCGGGCCTCGCTCAGCCCCGTGGTCTCGTACCTGCAGGATGCAGAGGGTCAGGGCAAGCAGCCGAGGAGGGACGAGGGGGCTCATGCGGCCGGGTCAGTGTGCCTGGGCACTGCATACTTGTAGGTGTCCTGCTCGATGTTCAGCAGGTCATAGGCCATCGCCTGGAAGGTGAGCTCGTGCAGCAGTGGGGACACCGGGTCCGCCCCCCGGTCCATGATGAGTAGCTGTGAGCGGGTTTTTTCAGGGCCCTGGGGGGTGGGCAGGGATGAGGATCCTGATCCTGTCCTTCCTGGGTCGCAGCTTCACCCCCTCCTCCCCGGCAGGCCCCCTTACCTCACCCAGACTGGGATTGTCTGCCTTGAAGGCATTCAGCTTGGCCAGGACTGCGTGGGCCAGCTGCGCCGTGACCTCTGGGCCCCTGGGGGTGGGGTGGGCAGACATGGGGGCCTCAGGCTTGGGGTGGGGGAGGGCCAGGCCCACGTGGGAGGTCAAGGAAGGGGTTAGGGATAGGAGTCAGACCCCGGGCGAAGACCAGGACTGGGGTCAAAAGTGAGGATCAAGGCTGCAGGCAGGATGGGGTCAGGGCAGGGGTGGCCTCGGGGGGGGGGGTCCCCACTTGCGGTAGCGGATGGCCGGGTACTCCTGCAGTGTGGCGCACAGTGTGGCAATCTGCTGGGCCAGTGCCTCGATCTGCCGGGCCCGCTCCCCCACCCGGAAGGGGCAGTAGAGGTTGTAGGTGCTGTGGGGGGCATCCAGGGAGAACACCTGGGGGGGCATAAGTGCCGGGGCCACCGCTCTGGGTGTACCCCTGGCCCGACACGGCCTCCTGCACCTGCAGCTCCCCGGGTCTTCCCCTGGGCCCTGGAACTTGCCTGGCCATCCAGAAGGCAGGCCGGGCTGCTTTCAACTGATGCCCGCAGGAGGTGGAGAAACAGCCCGGCCCCCTCCCCCTTGGTGGGAAGAACTCGGGCCCCTCTGTGTTGGCTGCTTTCCTTTCTGACCCAAAGGCCCCCTTTTTTTACTGGATTCAGTGTCTTTCCAAAGGAACCCAGGCTATTTGGTCACGGGCTCCCGCCTCCAGCCCCGGACCAGCCTCCGCCGTACCTGGGCCTCGTACGGGAGGAAGGCCAGGTGGATCTCTTTCAGCGTCTTCACCACCTTGGCTAGACGGGAGCGGCCCAGCTCACTGAAAAGGGGCTCAGGGCAGGCTGGGGTGGGCAAGAGAGGGCATCAGGCTAGAGTGGCCCCATGCCCCTGCCCCGCCCCGTGCCCCCTGCCTGTTTCACTCACTGTCAGTAAAGAAGATGTGTGCTGCTTTGTAGGTGAAGGTCGGAGTCCCCCGGAAGTCGGCTATCAGGGCCTGCACTGACTGGGGGGTGGGGGGGCAGACCATTGCCCAAGCCTGGTCCTGCCCCAGTCTCCCAGCCACGGTCTGTCCCCCCTCCCCACAACATGTGCAGACATGCAGAGGCATGCGTACACACACACACCCACACACACTCGTTCACATCGGCACCTTCTCCGTGGGGCTCAGCAAATAAATGGCCTCCAAACTGGGGATGGGTTCTCGCCGTTTGTTGATGTCTTCAACAACTAGCAGAAACGGAGAAAGGGCCGTATGTATGTGGCACTGGGACCGGGGCTCATGGAGAATCTCAGCCTTGGAGAGTCGGACACTTGGGCAAGAGAGCTGGATGCCAGGGCAGGGGGAGTGGACGCCGTCGGCGCCTAAGGGGAGGTACCCGCCCGTGGGGCACATGGCTAAGGGTTACATGGCAGGGTTCAGCATGTTCAAGGTCACAGCCATGCCCCTCTAGGGGTCCCCCATAGAAAGTGACACATTCTGGGCATTAGGGGACCCCATGCTCAGGTCCCATCTGGGCAGCATGGGGTGGGGGTGTCCACTCACTTGTAATGCCCTCAGCCAGGATGTCTGACATCTTGCAGCAGGAGGACAAGATGCGCATGCTTGGATGGTCCATGATGAGTACCTGGCCGGTGGATGGACAGACCAGCTGATGGACTGAGGAGTGGGCAGGAGAGGTTCCAGCTGCCCCCGAGGTAGGGCTGGGGTGGTGGGCAGGACTGACAGCTTCAAGAGCTGGCTGGATGGGAGGACCCGACTGCACCCTGCCCCACACCCACCCGCCCCAACCCCCTGGACCAGCAGCCTCCCCAGGGAGTACTTATGGGTCCCACATTCGGGCCCTCCCACATGCGTCTGAACAAGGCATTCTGCCAGCCCCATACCTTCCACTCCCCATCCTTTTTGACACTCCGAATGACTCCGCTCAGAATTTCTGCGGGAAAGGGAGAGTGGGCTCAGGATATTGGATTCACTGGCCCCAACATGGCCCCAAGCCTCTGAGTCTCAGGGCTGGGCCTCCGTCTTCAGTCCTGTTTTCTTCTCTCATCAGTCTTGGGAGGTCACCCCTAGGGTCATCCCCAATTTACAGGCAGGGAAACAGGTTCAGAGAGGACAAGGACCAGCCTAAGCACCCTCAGCCCTAAATGGCTAAGTGCCTGGGGTTTAAGTAGTCACTGGATAACAAGTATGCGTTAGATGAACGAATAACTGAAAAGTTAGAGTTCATGTACAGGTCTACCTCCCTCCAGAGCCCAGCTCTCAGCCTCGCCATAGCAACCTCGAGTTCTCCTGGTGGGGGACTCGAGGCCAGACCCCACCCCCCAACCTCCCCCAGTTTCCTTGCAGGACCCCTGACTCCCTTCTCCGCGTTAACCTCCGCGTCGGAGGCTCCGCTTTGGGCTGGGGGGCTAGGGGTTTGAGCCATAGTCTGCCCTGCCTTGCCGAGGGAGAAGCAGAAGAGACAGGGTGGCCCCGCCCGCCCAGAGTGTCATGTCCACTCTTATCAGGACCGCCAGGGCGGAAGGAGCAGGAAGGAGGTGCTGAGACCGGAACTACCCGAGATGGGGGAAGGGGCGACCTCCACCCCTCTCCCAAGAGCCCCGACCCACGGCGGAGACGCCCGAGTCCTCACGCTGCATGAGGGTCGTGGGGACCCGGCAAGACGGAAGGTGTCCCCCACCCCCCGGGCCTGGACGCTGGCCTGACCACAACCCCCAAGCTCTCACACCACCTGGGGTCGCTGACCAGCGCACCCAGCCCGGGCCCCAGTCCAAGAGTCCAGGCCCCCCGGACTCCGCCAGGCTCAAAGACCCGGCAGTCTGGCGTCCAGCTGCGCCCTCTCCCCGCCGGCAGCCTGGGGGGTCCAGGACTGCAAGCCCTGGCGCCTGCCTGCGCCACCCCTAGCCCGATGCCCTTGGGTCCCCGGAGTCCAGTCTCCCAACTTTGCTTCGCTCCGGCACGGGAGAGCCGGGACGTCCCGCAGGACCAAGTCCCCGCCCGCACCCTCGAGGATCAGGTGCTCAACGTCCAGCCCGGCCGCCAAATCCCCGCCGCCGGCGTCCCAGCGTTCGTGCACCCCCGGCCCCCGCCCCCCAGGAGACGCACTCACTTTCCCCCACCACCGCCTTCAGCCCCGAGGGCGCCATCTTCCCCCAGGGGCGCCGCCACCGCTTCCGGGTCCGTCCCAAGGTGGGGGCGTGGCCCCGCGCGTCAGCCACCTGGACCCCGCCCCGCGGAGCTGGCCCCTCCCCCACCGGCCCTCGGCGAGGAAGATCTGTCCCCCGCAGTGGCGGGCGGATGTGTCCACGCGCACGAGTGCGGGGTCGCTGGAGGGGCCCCCCGACGACACACGCAGACGTGAGCTCAGACACAGCTTCCCTGCTTGCGTGCAGCGAGCAAGTGGGATCGCGGGGAAACAGCGCTTTAACCTTCCCCAGACGCAGCTACCACCCTGCCAGGAGTTTCTCCGTGGCTGACGGTTGCTCTGTGCCCATCCCGGGCCGCGGGGCCATAAGCCCGTGACCCACTTACCTTCTGTTCCCCAGAGCGTAGCAGCAGGCTGGACAACATGGGATCAGCTCACGAAGAAGCCTGGAGGGAGGGCTGAAGCTAAACCAGCACCCACTGTGTGCCAAGGACCTGTGCCAGATTCTCACTCCATCCTCGGAGAAGCCCTGACCGGGAGTGCGGTAGAGACAATGAAACCGCGGCTCAGCGGGACCCTTGTCTAAGGCCACACGATGAATAGGCCTGCTGGGATCTGAACCCGGACTCTGTCCCAGGAGGGGCGCTTGTCATAGCCTTGCCCTCACGGGCTGATAATCACATCTCTCTGCTGATGAATCCGTGGGCTCAGCGGCATGCTTGCACACTTACACACACACTTGACTCAAAAGTTCATGGCCTGCTCCTGCTGTGCCCCAGCAAATGGCTGCCACCTTGCCACATAGAGAGGGCACAGTCCAGCAGCACCCATCCAAAAGAGGTCCCGTATCTCGGGTGTGATGCGCGGGTGTGAATGCAGAGTCCAGAACTGGTTCCTTCATTTGGCCATGTTTATTAAGAATGGGTCTGGATGGGGCACCTGCGAGACTCGGTCGGTTAAGCAGTCTGCCTCTGGCTCAGGTTATAGTCCCAGGGTCCCAGGGGGATGGAGCCCCATGCAAGGCTCTCTGCTTAGCAGGGAGTCTGCTTCTCCCTCTGCCCTTCCCCCTGTTCATGCTCTTTGGCTCTCAAATAAATCTTAAAGAAAAAAAAGGGGTAATGAATCTGGTGCTTGGCCCTTTGCCACTTGCATGGGACGGGCAGTTCACTAGTTCAATTAGTGAATAAAACTAGATCTGCCATGTTAAGCACTTACGGTGAAGCAAAAGGGGGAGAGAAAATGATCAGTTCTGCTCTAATGGAAATAGTGATGTGAGAGCACATGCCGGTGGGGGGGGCAGTGGTTTATCGTGTGTGGTACCAGAGGGGGACACTTACAGGGCGGCGTGTAGATGTACCTGAATGACGTCAAGGGGCTGTGCGGCGATGCAGAGAGAAGAAGGGGATGTGGCTGGAGGAGCAGGGGGCGAGTGAGATGAGCTTGGAGGCCAGACCTCTGTGGGACGAGGGAGGACTGACCCAGCCCAATTTGCCTGGGATTGAAAAGTTTCCAGGACACAGGACTTCCAGAGCTAAAACTGAGAAAGTCTTGGGCAAACCAGGGTCGCTGGCCACTCTAGGTATGATTTGGGGTTTTCTTCCATGTTTCCCTCCCTCCCTCCATTCCTTTCTTGTTTTTTCTTTCTTCTTTTTTAAAAAAAGATTTTATTCATTTATTTGACAGAGAGAGGTCACAATGAGGCAGAGCAGCAGGCAGAGAGAGACGGTGCAGAAGCAGGCTCCCTGCCGAGCAGAGCCTGATGCGGGGCTCAATCCCAGGACCCTGGTATGACCTGAGCCAAAGGCAGAGGCTTAACCCACTGAGCCACCCAGGTGCCCCTTGTTTTTTTCTTTCATAGCTTTGTTGAGATATAATTCCTGTACCACGCAGTCACTCCGAGAGTGTACGATTCAATGCCTTTTAGCATGTTCAGAGTTGTGCGTCCATCTCCAATTTTAGAACGTTCCATTACTCCGTAGTGTTTTCTCCTAAGGGCAATGGGAGCCCAGGGAGAGTTCTGAGCAGGGAAAGGAGGGCATCCCTGTGGCTCCTGGAGGGGAAGGGTGGATTGCAGGGGCAAAGGGAGGAGCTGGGAGGCTGTGACACCCCCTCCAGCTTCTCAGTCTGTCCCCTGGGGGTGGAAGTCTGGAGGGCCTACCACTCCCCCACTGTACTCTGTGAGGGTGACCAGGGTCTTCTGCTTTTAGTGGCTGAATGGTATCCTGTCCACCCTCCCCCAAGACAGGCTGAAGGTCTAAGCTCTGGTACCTGAGATTGTGACCTTATTTGGAAAAAGAGTCATAGCATGAACCTCTAACACAACACGACTGGTTTCCATGTCTTGTGACGGCCATGTGGAAACAGGGACACAGAGGAATGTCACATGATAACAGAGCCAGAGGCTGAAATACTGCATGGACCAGCCAAGGAGCACTGAGGGCTGCCTGCAACCTGGGTGGCTCAGTGGATTAAAGCCTCTGCCTTCGGCTCAGGTCATGATCCCAGGGTCCTGGGATCGAGCCCAGAGTCGGGCTCTCTGCTCAGCAGGGAGCCTGCTTCCCTTCCTCTCTGCCTGCTTGTGATCTCTGTCTGCCAAATAAATAAATAAATAATCTTTAAAAGGGGGGGTGCAGAATCCCAGACCTTCTGGTATTAGGGCCAGTGGTGGGCAACCAGACCCAGGGACTGGGAGGGGTGGCCGGGAGACCGAGATGGAGCTACTTAGCCTGGTGGTGCCTCAGTGGTCCTCAGATCCACCTTCTTCCCCTACCACTTGAGGCTGGCATCTGCCCTACCAGCAGGTTGAGCCCATCTCACTCTGCTTCCCATTGGAGGGCTAGAGACCCCGCCTGAGCTGTCCTCGTGGCCTGACCTCTCCCAGCAGTGCCAACCAGCCCCTATGCCCCACTGTGGGGGGACACAGCTCTGGCCTGCTGCTGAGCCCCACTGAGAGTTCTTGGGGCCCAGTGAGTCCTGCACCCTGTCTCCTGACAGGTCACCCTGTCTCCTGCCCCCACAGCAGCACTGTGTCCTGCTGCAAAAAACAATTATCTGGATCATCTTTATGGGGCTTAAGCTTGGGTGGGAGCAGATGGGGCATGAGCTGGGGATTTGGGGCTGGGTATCCACCCCCCCACCACATCCCAGTCTTTTAAAAAGCCTTCTCTGGCACAGGGCCGGGACAGAGGCCAGCAGAGAAGTGGATGGGACCCGGGGAGGGGGGCGGGGACGATGATGGACCAGGAAGAGAAGGTGGATGGGACCTCGGCTCCCTGCGTCAAGGTAAGCAGATCCCATCCCACACATCCCTAACTCAAGGGCCTGGGAATGACAAGACTAATTAGTTTGTAGGGCACCTAGTTAGCAAGCAAATCTCCTGGGACCCCTGACCCAGTTGCTGCCCAAGGAAGTGCTGGTGGGCATGGGCATCCAAGGGCCTAGCCCAGCCCCAGGGCAGAGGTCAGGGCTCTTAGTGTTAACCCCTGGGAGGTGGGGGATGCTGGGATTTGGGGGCAGCCCTTGGTATGTTTCCCTGGGTCACATCCCAGCCCCCAGGCCACCCTGCAGTCAGGCCCCAATTTAGGACATCAGGATGCTGGCACTGGCAGCCTCTCCCTAGAGGCAGCACCACGTGGAGTGGCCCTGCTGGCGGGGCCCCTGGGGCAGGGGCCGGGATTGGGAAGGAGGCTCAGGTCTCATTTTGAGCAGCTCCGCAGAGCAGCACATCGGCGGGGACCATGGTGAGCACCGAGGAGGGGAGGGGAGGGGAGGGGTTCCCCAGTTGAGAGGCCAGCTAGACTGAGTGTGTCTGTCCCCCAGGCTGGCTCTCCAGACCAGGAGGGCTTCTTCAACCTGCTGAGCCACGTGCAGGGCGACCGGATGGAGGAGCAGCGGTGCTCGCTGCAGGCAGGGCCCGGTCCGACTTCTGAGAGCCGTGAGCACGGGCATGGGGCTGGGGGTAGGGTGGGACTGGTGTGATGTTTGGGGGCATGAACAGGGAAGGACATAGGGATCTAGGGAGAGTGGTCATCTCGGGGGCCTGTGGGCAAGAGTCTGAGAAAGCAAGCTGCAAATGGGAACACTGGGCAAGGGGTGAGAAGGGGAGGCCAGTGAGCTTCCTAGAGAATGAGTGGGGGCGGAGGAGCGGGTTGGGG
Source organism: Taxidea taxus jeffersonii (assembly GCA_003697995.1). Lineage (NCBI taxonomy): Eukaryota > Metazoa > Chordata > Mammalia > Carnivora > Mustelidae > Taxidea > Taxidea taxus. The sequence continues at coordinate 33,968 of RCUC01000158.1, read as the reverse complement.
GCTCCGGCTGTGTCCCCTGGAGTCAGCGTATATGTTCATCCCCGTGTGCCTCTGCTTAACGCAGAGAGTGGCCCTGCACCCGAGATGGACAGTCTCATGGACATGCTGGCCAGTACCCAGGGCCGCCGTATGGATGACCAACGTGTGACAGTCAGCAGCCTGCCTGGCTTCCAGCCCATAGGCCCCAAGGTAGGTGATGTGCCGCGGGGGCTGAGCAGAGACCTGCTAGGCTGAGCACTCTGACCCTGCCTCCCACCCCCAGCCAGGAGCAAATGGGGCCTTCCTTACCCTCATGCCTAGCCACGATTTGCCCCCTAGGTATAAGTGCCTAGTAAAAGTGCCACCCTGGGTCCATGCCAGGCACAGGATCCTGGCCAATCGGATACCCAACTTCGGGTGGGATGACGAAGGCCCAGACAGGGCCGAGAGGGGACCGAGGTCAGGCGGGGGCATGTGAATGTCAGAGCCGTGGCTGGAACTCATGGCCCCTGCCTGTCTCAGGGTTTCAGGGAAGACAGAATGAGCAGACCCCCTTCCTAGGAAGACACCTCCGAGGAAGAGGGCACCGAAGTTTATACACGGGACCCACACCTCCTTGCACTAGTGTGTGTCTGACACATATATGCATGTGTGCCCTGGGTTCTGATCAAGACCCCAAATACAGCCCTAAAGGTTAAGTAACTCAGGTACGTAGAAGCCAGGGGCGAACGGCAGGAGGTGGCACACAGGCACCCTCTCCTGATGTCTGGGTCACCTTCGGCTGGTACTGCCCGTGATCCCTCCCTCTGGCTGACCCCTCTTCATCCACAGGACGGAGTGCAGAAACGAGCTGGGACGCTCAGCCCCCAACCCCTCCTCACCCCTCAAGACCCGACTGCTCTCAGCTTCCGTCGGAACAGCAGCCCCCAGCCCCAGACACAAGCCCCGTGAGGGCCTGAGCCATCCTGGGCCCTGCTTGGCCCCTGAAAACAGACAATAAAACACTTCCACAAGAAACAAGAAACCGTGTATGTGTTATTGCTTGGGTGGACGGGCTAAGATTCAGGAGCTCTGCTGGGCAGCACGAAGGAGCTTCTCCTCCCGCTGCTTCCGTATCCTCTCTTTGAATTCTTCCAGCTCCCGGCGCTAGGGGGCGGAGAAGGGGGGGTATGGGAAGGGAGGAGGACACACACCTCAGGGACCTGGACCCCTTTCCCTTCACACCCTTACTCCCCCAGGCCACAGCCTCACAGTTCAGTATCTATGCTGGAAGCCCTGCGCCAATTACAGCAAGGGTCCAAGTGGGATTAGCTTCACCTTTCAGGAAGAGGGCAAGAAAGAAACTATATGCTCCTCTGCTCTCAGTTCTCTTTCCTCAGGACTGAGAGCAAAATTTTCACTCAAACCCATCACGGCCACAGGGATCCAGGCACCTCTGTCCCTTTAGGGGGAAGAAGAGTATGTTACTTACCTGGTCTTCCCTCTCAGGTGGCCACAGCTCCCTCTGTGGAGACAAAATAACAGCTGGAAGCATGAGCCAGGAGCCTCCGGAGCCCCCCACCCAGGGCAGGGTTGGCTGGTGGGAAGCAGACACTGGTCCCCAGCAGGATGGTGCCCCATTCTGTCCCCCAGCCCTGAAACGAACCCATGAATACTCTCCCTGTGCCCACCTTGCGCTGTACAACATAGTCTTCAAACCACTCGGCCTGATTGGCAATCCAGAACATAGCCACAGGGAAGGTGAGGTAGAGTGTCATCTAGAAGGGCAGGGGGTAAATGAACAGAGCCAGGGATTAAAGCCCTTCCACGGGATGTTTGGATGGCTAAGTGGGTTAAGGGGCTGCCTTCCGCTCAGGACATGATCCCAGCGTCCTCGGATCGAGTCCCACATCGGGCTCCTTGCTCTGCGGGGAGCCTACTTCTCCCTCTGCCTCTACCTGAGTTCCTGCCTGTACTGTCTATCTGACAAATAAATAATAAAATCTTAAAAAAAAAAAAAAAAGCCCTTCCACAACACGCATAGGTTGCTCAGAGCCTGGAGGACCATCCTCCCACGGAGACCAGAGTGCCTCCTCAGGGTCCCCAAGAACCGCAGAACTCCCACTAAGGACACAGAGGCCTCACACCTTAAAGCCTAGATCCCTAACAATAATAATTTAAGAAACCTCAAAGCCTCCTCCAAGCCTGGGGAAATACCCCCTCAAGAACACACACACACATACATACGTACACACGCGCGCGCGGAAAGACCCCTGACTTAGAGTACAAAACCCCAAAGGCATCTTCGTGAGACCTCATTACCCACCCGTTCGTCAGATCCCTGGAGCATCTTCAGACCCTGGAAGCCTCATTACTTGGAATCGACTCCCCTAAACACAGGGGTCTATCAGAAACACACAACCACCCGGAGCCCATGAGCTTCCCCAGGGTCTGGAGCCCCTTTCCCACATCACTCCTCTCTGACCCCCCGCCCACCCGCGCGGCACACCAGCCCTGCCTCTCCGCGGCGCTTCCAACCTTAAAGATCCCTCTCAAAACTCAGAAACTCTCTCCCCACATTGCCCTCTTTCCTGGAGTCCCCTCCCTTCCAAAGCCTCCTCCTCAGTGCCCGGAGGAGTCCAACTGTCCACCCGCTGCAAAGCTCACTGACCCGAAACACCTCCAGCTTCACCCCCATCTCGCTTCTCCTAGGCTACAAAGCCGCTTCCGCCCAAAGTCAACCCTCCAGCAAAACAGCATCTCATTGGGCGTTCCTTGCCTCTATTACTGAAGCTGATTGGTAGACGAGCTTCGTGATGACGTCATCTTCGGGCGTCTCTACTCTGCTTCCGGTCGCCGGCGCCTTCTAAGGGAAAGTCAACAAACGCGGTCCGCGGGGTCGGAAAGGGTTCAACCAATAGGAAATAGGTCTGACCCCGGGGAGCGGGCCTTCCGCAGGAGGCGTCATTATAACGCGACTCCTGCGCGTAGTTGGAGAGCCAGGAAGATGGTGGTGATGGCGCGTCTTTCCCGGTCCGAGCGGCCGGACCTCGTTTTCGTGAGTCCGCGGCGGGGCCGGGGGTGACCCGTGTGAGAGCACAGGGCTTGGATGCTTCAGAGGTTCGGGGTCTGGCCGCCGCGGGTGTCGTCCAAATTCTGTCCACCCGAGAGCAGGGCGTGCGGGCCGGGCTGCCAGGAGCCAAGTTCTGGTGCTGGAGTCCAGGTGGTGTGAGTGAAGAGCTGCTGTCGAAGTTAAGGGCCAGGCGACCCCGGCCTCCGGTGGAAATGGGAGCGCGCGGAGAGAGGGGTGGATCGCAGAGCGAAATCTCGTAGAGATCTTGGCGTCTGAAATAGAGGATAGTGACCCAAAGCCAGGGCTCTGGTTTCTGTGGTAAAGTCTTGGTGTCCTGAGCAACGGCCTAGGGCTGGCCCTGAGCCTTGTAGTTTCTGGAATAAAGGATTGGTGTCTGGATTCGGAGAATTGGAGTCAGATGTGGAGCTGGTCAGGCGATGGCCAGTGGGATCCTTAAGAGTCCAGGACTTGGGATCTGGAGCACTGACATGTCCTTTGATTGTGCTTCACAGATATTGCGGGAGATCTTTGGTTTCTTTCTTCTTTCTCTCTCTTTTTCGCTTTTTTGAAGGCATTTATTTTCTTACTTCTTGTCTGTGTGTCACGTTTTGGTAATTCTCACAGTATTTCAAATTTTCTATTAGTTTTGTTTTGGGGAACCAGGAGCCACACCCAAATAAAAGGGAAAGTTAATAAATGTAGGTATTCCAACTGCTTCATGGGCTGTTGCCTGCCTCTGTCTCTACTCCCTGAGATGTGACAATATTGAAATTAGACCAGTTAATAACCTTGCAGCAGCCTCTCAGTGTTCCAGTGAAGGGAAGAGTCCTGTCTCTCACTTGAAGTCAAAAGCTAGAAATGATTAAGGTTAATGAGGAAGGCATGTTGGAAGCTAAGATAGGCTGAAAGCTAGGCCTCTTGCACTGAACAGGCAAGTGGTGAATGCAAAGGAAAAGTTCTTGAAGAAAATTAGAAGGGCTGCTCCAGTAAACACATACATGATAAAAAGGTGAAACAGCCTTATTGCTGTTACAGAGAAAGTTTTAGTGGTCTGAGTAGAAGATCAAACCAGGCACAACATCCCCTTAATCCAAAATCTAATTCAGAGCAAAGCCTAACTCTTTGGTTCTACAGAGGCTGAGGGAGGTGAGGGAGCTGCAGGAGACAAGTTTGAAGCTAACAGGTTGGTTCATGAAAAGGTTTAAGGAAAGAAGCCATCTCCGTAACAAAAGTGCGAAGTGAAGCAGGGAAGGCCAGTGTAGGATCTGTAGCAAGTTAATCAGAAGATCTAGGGGAGGGGTGCCTGGGTGGCTCGGTGGGGTAGGCCTCTGCCTTCAGCTCAGGTCATGATCCCAGGGTCCTGGGATCGGGTTGTCTGCTTCCCACAGAGCCTGTTGACCCCTCTCTCTGCCTGTCTCTCTGCCTACTTGTAACATCTCTGTATCTGTCAAATAAACAAATAAAATCTTTTTAAAAAAAGAAAAAAAAAAAAGATCTAGGGGCACCTGGGTGGCTCACTTGGTTAAGCCTTTGCCTTAGGTTCGGCTCATGATCCCAGGGTCCTGGGTTTGAGCCCCACGTCAGGCTCCGTGCTCAGTGGAGAGTCTGCCTCTCCCTCTCCCTCCCCCCTGCTCTTGCTCTCTCTCTCTTTCTCTCACTGTCTCTCAAATAAGTCAACTCTTTAAAAAAGAAGAAAAAGATCTAGTTGAGGGGCACCTGGGTGGCTCAGTTGGTTTAGGCGTCGGTCTTCAGCTCAGGTCATGATCCCTGGGTTCTGAGATCGAGCCCAATGTCTGGCTCCCAGCTCTGCAGAGAGCCTGCTTCTCCTTCTCCCTCTGCTGCTGCCCCTGCTTGTGTGTGAGTGCACCTGTGTGTGTGTGCACATGCATGCTCCCTCTTGCAAGTAAATAAAATCTTAAAAAAAAGAGAGTTAAGATAATTAATGAAGGCCAGTACATGAAACAGACTTTTATATTTTTTATTATTGTTGTTATTTTTATTTTCTCACAACCCTGAGATCAAGACCTGAGCTGAGATCAGGAGTCTGATGCCTAACCAACCCAGGCACCCCAAACAGACTTTTAATATAAATGGAAAAGTCTTCTCTTGGAAGAAGATGCCAGTTAGGACTTAAATAGCTAGAGAGGAGAAGAAGTCAGTGCCTGACTTCAGTGCTTCAAAGGACAGGCGGACTCTATTGTTAGAGGCTAATGTTGCTTATGACTTTAAGCCGAAGCTGGTGCTTGTTTACTGTTCTAAAAATCTAGGGCTTTTAAGAATTAAGCTAAAACTACTCAGTGCTGTATAATTGGAAAAAGAAAGCTTGGATGATGGCGTATCTGTTTACAACACTGTTTACTAAGTATGTTGAGACCTACAGCTCAGAAAGTAAGGATTGCTTCCAAAAAATGACTGCTTATTGGGGCGCCTGGATGTCTCAGTGGGTTAAAGCCTCTGCCTTCGTCTCAGATCATGATCCCAGGGTCCTGGGATCGAGCCCCGCAGCAGGGAGCCTGCTTCCCCCTCAACCTGCCTGCCTCTCTGCCTACTTGTGATCTGTCAAATAAATAAATAAAATCTTTAAAAAAAAAAAAGACTGCTCATTAACAATGCACCTGTTCACCCAAGAGATCTGACAGGGCTGTACGAGATTAATGTTGCTTTCATGCCTGCTAACATAACATCTGTTTTGTGTAGTGCACGGACCAAAAGAGTAATTTCAATTTTCAAGTCTTATTATTTAAGAAATACGTTTCATGGGGTTATAGCTGCCAGAGACGGCAATTACTCTGATAGATCTGGGAAAAGCAAATTGAAAACCTTCTGGAAAGGATTCACCATTTGAAATGCCATTAAGAACATTCTGATGTGTGAGAAGAGATCAAAGTATCAACCTTAACAGGATTTTGGAAGAAGTTGACTCCAGCCCTCACGGATGACTCAGGAGTTCCAGCCTTCAGGGGAGGAAGCAACCGCAGGTGTGGTGGAAACAGCAAGAAAACCAGAAGGGGAGCCTGACGACAGGGCTGCCTTGCTGTGATCTCATGTTAAAATTTGAATGGGGGAGGGAAGCGTTACTTCTTACAGACGAGCAAAGAAAGGGGTTTCTTGAGATGGAATCTACCAGCGAAGATGCCATGAAGATTGTTGAAATGACAACAGAGCTTTTATTTTTTTTTTAAAGTTTTATTTATTTATCTGACGGGGAGAGAGAGATCACAAGTAGGCAGAGAGGCAGGCAGAGAGAGAGGGAAGCAGGCTCCTTGCTGAGCAGAGAGCCCCATGCGGGACTCGATCCCAGGACCCTGAGATCACGACCTGAGCGGAAGATCACGATCCAACCCACTGAGCCACCCAGATGCCCCGACGACAGAGCTTTTAGTGTGTGACGACGGAAACTCAGTTGACAAAGTAGCAGAGTTTGAGAGGACTGACTGCAGTTTGGAAGGAAGTCCTGCTGTGGGCAAAACGCTGTCAAGCCAAATCCCATACTACAGAGAAGTCGTTCATGCAGGAACAATTCAATTGATGTGGTGAACCGTTTTCTCTTATTTTTTTAAAAGACGTGGCCACAGCCACCACCCTGATCGGTCAGCAGCTATCACCAGGAGGCAAGACCCTCCACCAGCAAAAAGATCACAACTCACTGAAAGCTCGGGTTAGCATTTTTTGAGCAAGAAATAGTTTTTCATCAAGGTGTGATTTTTTTTTTTTGACATAATGCCATCGCACACTTAATAGACTACAGCACAGCACGAGCATAACTTTTATGTGCACTAGGAAACCAGAAAATTCCCTTGACCTGCCACGTTGTGATACTCCCTGTGTTGTGGTTGTTTGGAGCTGAACCCGCGGTACCTGTGAGATATCCCTATTGAGGCCTGGCCTTTGCACCAGGTTTTTGGTGTTCAGTGTTGGTGGTGAGGCTCCTGTCGAGCCTGGAAATAAAGCTAACAATTCTGTTACCAGAAAAAATGGGTTTATTTAAGAGTGGCGGAGGAATTCTTTTACTTATTTATTTGACAGAGATCACAAGTAGACAGGTAGACAAGTAGAGGCAGGCAGATAGAGGGAAGCAGGCTTCCAGCTGAGCAAAGAGCCCGATGCGGGGCTCGATCCCAGGACCCCGGGATCATGACCTGAGCCGAAGGCAGAGGCTTTAGCCCACTGAGCCACCCAGGCGCCCCTGGCAGAGGAGTTTTAAATAGGGGTGTGCAAGCTTTGGTAAAACCAAAGGCAAGTCTGAAGAACAAAGGAGAGGACTGTCAGTTTATAGAAAAAAGTCAGCTGAGGGGCTGCTTTGAAGGAAAGTCTATTAGAAGAAAGTGATATTCCGGGGGTGGTGATGGCTTCTCCTTGACTGAGTTCTGGCAGTTTCTGGGCTGTTGCTAGGCAAGGAGAACATCTGTGGGGGTTCTGCAGTTGACAAAGAGATGGTAGGGGGTGAGAGTTGCCCCTTCGGGGCGTCCGCATTCCACTCCAGATGAGGTTTCCTTATTCATAGTTCACCTTATCCAAGTTCTGGGGCAGAGTTGAGCTCCGGTCTGGCTAGTGGGAGCCTGAGATGTCAGAGGCCTGGTGTTCGGGAAGAGACACATTGTACCGAGTCCCAGCTTGGTGTCCAGGTCCGAGCGAGGTCTGGCGTTGGACCAGGGAGTCTAAGGAATCCTCTGATCTGGGCCCGGGAGCGGGTGGCTCTATCTGGAAGTCCCAAAGAGTGGTGTCTGGGGGACAGTCTTGAGCCTGACCTCGAACCCTCATTGAAGGGTCTGATGACTGGGTCAGATGGTGGCCGCTGGGACTCCGAGGAGTAAAACCCAAACCTGAGCCCTAGGATCTGGGTGTCTGGTGACCTGGCTCCGACGAACGGGGGGACCTGGGAGCAGGCTCTGAGGGCAGGTCTCTCTCCTCCCCATTGCCTGGCTCCCGCAGGAAGAAGAGGACCTCCCCTATGAGGAGGAGATCATGCGGAACCAGTTCTCGGTCAAGTGCTGGCTCCGCTACATCGAGTTCAAACAAGGTGCCCCGAAGCCCAGGCTCAACCAGCTGTATGAGCGGGCGCTGAAGCTGCTGCCGTGCAGGTGGGACCCACTCCGGCCCCCCCACCGCGCCCTGTCCTTACAGAACTGGCCGGGAGGGCCCAGGAGATGGCTCTTGTTCTGTCACTAAGTAGCCATCCCCCCACGGGTCAGCACATCTCCCCTCCCTCCCCACGCCCCACCCCCCGTTGCAGAGACTTGTCCTCCTTCCTCAGGCCCCTTCTCGCAGCAGTTGCTTCGTGGGGGCAGGGCGAAGGGTTCGGGGCCGGAGTCTGAAAGGCTGACCGGTCATCGGCTGCCCCGCCTGCCTCCGCAGCTACAAACTCTGGTACCGATACCTGAAGGCCCGCCGGGCACAGGTGAAGCACCGCTGTGTCACTGACCCTGCCTACGAAGACGTCAACAACTGCCACGAGAGGGCCTTCGTGTTCATGCACAAGGTGGGGAGGGCGGAGGCAGGGCTGGGCGGGGGCAGGGGGGGTGCCCGGTCCCCCGCAATGAGGCGGGGGGGGGTCGAGTCCTGCCACCTTGGTAGACTTGCTGTTGAGCTGGACTTGGCCGTGGAGGAGGGAGTTCTGGGCTCACCGCGCGCCTCTGCCCCGCGCCGCCAGATGCCCCGCCTGTGGCTGGACTACTGCCAGTTCCTCATGGACCAGGGCCGCGTCACGCACACACGCCGCACGTTTGACCGGGCCCTGCGGGCCCTGCCCATCACCCAGCACTCCCGAATCTGGCCCCTGTACCTGCGCTTCCTGCGCTCCCACCCGCTGCCCGAGACGGCCGTGCGGGGCTATCGGCGCTTCCTCAAGGTAGGCGGGGGCGGGGGGGCACTGCTGGCGTCAGGAGGCCCCCGGAACCGGCTCCCTGGACGCTCCCTGGCTCCCTGGCACGATGTCACGGGGCAGGAAGTGGGGAGAAGTCTTCCCGAGACAGGTTGTGTCGGCAGGTTGTTAATTCTCCACACATTTGCCGGCACCTGCTGCGTGTCCAGTATCGAGACAGGTCCTGGGACAGGTGACAGGGACAGTCGCTGCACGCGGAGCTGTTTGGCCCCACCGGGCAGACAGATGCCCCTGAGCTGACCTCGTAACCCAGGAGAATGCCACCGCGGGAGGGCAGGGAATGCCAGATGGATGGCTACGGGAGTGCGTCTGGGTAGAAACCGGGTGCGGATGGAGCGTGGCTTAGACCTCTGGCAGCCACCGTGTGCCACGGGACTCAACACAGCGCTCCCTGGCCGCGTAGGGCGGGTTGTGGTAAAAAGCAAGGCCTGGAGGGTGCAGGCTCTGCCATTGCTGGCGAAGCCGGACCCATCGGGGCTGGCCTTGGGCCCCAGACTGATTCCAGTCCAGACGTGGATTTGGTGGGGCTGAGGCCGCACTGGTGGGGCCCGGCTGGACAGGGGTGGCTGAGGCCGGGTTGGCAGGGCCGGCTCTTGACCGGGACAGTGGTGGCTGGCTGACCCGGAGCCGCGGGGGGCATGGGGGGGAGCTCATCGTGGTGTGGCGCCTCGGCCCCTCTGACTGCTGATGGGGCCGGTCGCTGCGCAGCTCAGCCCCGAGAGCGCAGAGGAGTACATCGAGTACCTCAAGTCCAGCGACCGGCTGGACGAAGCCGCGCAGCGCCTGGCCACCGTGGTCAACGATGAGCGCTTCGTGTCCAAGGCCGGCAAGTCCAACTCCCGGGGGGGCCTCGGGGGGGCGGGGGCGCGGGGCAGGATGGCTCGCTCCCGCGGGGAACACGGCTGAGACTTCTCCTGGCACTGCAGCTGTGGCACGAGCTCTGTGACCTCATCTCCCAGAACCCGGACAAGGTACAGTCGCTCAACGTGGACGCCATCATCCGCGGGGGCCTCACCCGCTTCACGGACCAGCTGGGCAAGCTCTGGTGCTCACTGGCCGACTACTACATCCGCAGCGGCCACTTCGAGAAAGTGAGCGGGCCCGGCAGCCGATGGGGGCGGGGGCGCGGCCCCTCCAGCGCGTGGCATTCAGGGGACGCAGGCGGGCACGTGCGGGAGCAGCACACACACGCAGGCATGCCGTTTGTGCACACGGGGCACGCCCTGCTGGCACACATGCCCACCTTGGGGTTGGCCAGACCTGAGTCCTTCCTGGCTGAGTGGCCTTGGACCCACTAAACCTGGGCGTCCTCATTTGCAAAACGAGAGTGACAATTGCTCCCTCACCTGTGAGGAGTCCGGTGCCACCCAGGCTCCTGGTGTGAGGGTCACTCCCAAAGAGTTGGCTTTCCTGTCCGTGTCCCTGTCTGCTTGCTTGTCAGTGGGGTGGCACGCCCGGGATGGGGGAGTGCCTGGGGCTCTGACAGGTCCCCGGAGGGGCTGGCTGGGTTTATTGGGGGCCTCGGGGAGGAAAGAGCAGGAGGAGGAGAGCTGGAGTGGAGGGGAGGCCAGTGAAAGCAAGGGAAGGGAGAGCTCTGCGGGCCGAGGAGGGGCTGGCTGGGCCGTGGGGAGGGGAGCCACCGGCCCGTCGTGAGCGCGACAGAGGCAGGACCAGCTCTGCATTTTACCCCCTGGGCGGCCACGGCTGAGGCCCATGGCAGACCAGCCAGGAGGCTCTGGGGCCAGTGGCCGGGCGGGGGCCGTGGGATGACCAGCCAGGGCTGGGTAGAGAGATGGGGCCCAAGCTGAGGGGGCAGGAGTGATGAGGAGAACATGAGCTTCAGAAGTGGGGTCGGCTGGCACGAGGGGTGCTCCACAGCCACGGCGGGGCCCTCCATGGCTGAGCCGAGGCCAGGGTCCCTGCGGCGTGGACCTTGGGGCACGGGGGTTGGTCACCTCACGAGTCTCACTGGGTGCCGGGCACCTTACATACGTTTCCCTCGAGCGTCATTCACTTTGCATGAGGGAGCATCACCGTCAGTTTCCTGGGCAGGAGCGGGGGCCCAGAGCACTCTGGCGGGGCAGGGGACAGGGGACAGCCCATCACGGCTCTGCTGTCACCGCTCAGAGCCTGACAGAGCGGGGCGATCCCGGCTCAGGACCACTGCCAGGGCCGTGCTGTTGGCTTCCCTGTGTTCATGTGGGCGGGCACCTGAGCCTCCCCTGCCAGCACTTTCGTTCCGCCCTCCTGTGCCCACAGGCCCGAGACGTGTATGAGGAGGCCATCCGGACCGTGATGACCGTGCGCGACTTCACGCAGGTGTTTGATAGCTACGCACAGTTCGAAGAGAGCATGATCGCAGCCAAGATGGAGACAGCCTCAGAGCTGGGGCGGGAGGAGGACGGTGAGCTGCTGGGCAGTCGTCCTGGGCTGGCTGGCCCGACGGCCCCGAGGGTCCCGAGGGTCCTGAGCGGCTGGGGCAGGGGAGAGGTGCGTCTCCAGGGCCGTCGGGGGCCGGCAGGGAGGGAGGGAGGCCGGCCGAGTGGCCCGGGCAGGTGGAACCTTGGCGAGAAGCCGGAATGATGTATACGTCTCCGGCTGGGGTGGCCAGTGGGCTGAGTCCGCCAAGCCCAGGACACGCGGTGGGGGCTGGGGGACGGGGCGGCTGTGTGCCGAGGCCCTCACCTGTGCTCCCCGACCCCCGTCACGGGGCCCAGATGACGTGGACCTGGAGCTGCGGCTGGCCCGCTTCGAGCAGCTCATCGGCCGCCGGCCCCTGCTGCTCAACAGCGTCTTGCTGCGCCAGAACCCGCACCACGTGCACGAGTGGCACAAGCGCGTGGCCCTGCATCAGGGCCGCCCCCGGGAGGTGCGTGACGGTCCCTCCCCTCGGCTGCGTGACACCCCACCCCCCCACTGGGGGCCCGACTGTCCCGCCTGACTCGATCCCTCCCACCAGATCATCAACACCTACACGGAGGCCGTGCAGACGGTGGACCCTTTCAAGGCAACGGGCAAGCCCCACACGCTGTGGGTCGCATTTGCCAAGTTTTACGAGGACAACGGGCAGCTGGACGATGTGAGTGCTATGCTGTTTGTGCGTGTGCGTGTGTGCGTGTGTATGTATAGATGCGTCCTTGGCCAGAGGACGCAGGAGGCCCAGATGCAGTCGCGTTTGCACGAGTGTATCCGCGTGCACCCTCGTGAGGGGGCGGCAGCAAGCGGGCGGGGTCTCAGCCTGCCCTCTCTGCGCCCTGGCAGGCTCGCGTCATCCTGGAGAAGGCCACCAAGGTGAGCTTCAAGCAGGTGGACGACCTGGCCAGCGTGTGGTGCGAGTGTGGTGAGCTGGAGCTCCGGCACGAAAACTACGACCAGGCCTTGCGGCTGCTGCGGGTAAACACAAGCCCGGGCTTGGGGTGGGCCGGGGTATGTGCGGGGCCACACGGCCGGACCCAGGACGCCCCTAAGCCCCCGCATCTGCCACTGGCTCCCTGCAGAAGGCCACCGCGCTGCCTGCCCGCCGTGCCGAGTACTTCGACGGCTCGGAGCCCGTGCAGAACCGTGTGTACAAGTCGTTGAAGGTGTGGTCGATGCTCGCCGACCTAGAGGAGAGCCTGGGCACCTTCCAGGTGAGCTGTGTGGCCAAGTGCCTGTTGCGGGGGGTAGAAGGGGGGACACGGGGCTGCAGACTCTGCCCCGGGACTTGCTCCAACCTGCCCCTGCCCTGCAGTCCACCAAGGCCGTGTATGACCGCATCCTGGACCTGCGCATCGCCACGCCCCAGATCGTCATCAACTATGCCATGTTCCTGGAGGAGCACAAGTACTTCGAGGAGAGCTTCAAGGTGAGCGGGGCTGATTTGGAGGTCCCAGATGGCAGCGTGTCTGCTTCAGAGCCTCGAGCACTGTGTCGGGCCCTGTCGCTGTTCTAACAAGGTGTCACCGGCCGGGGAACTTAAACAACTAAGACGTGTCATCTTAGTCTCGGAGGCTGGAAATCTTGGATTGTGGTGTCGGTGGGGCTGGTTTCTCCAGAGGCCTCTGTTCTTGTCGCGCAGGCAGCCATCTTTTCCCCGTGGCCTCTCATGGTCGTCGCTGTGTGTGTGTCTGTGACTTCATAAGGACCCCAGTCCTTGGATTAGGGTCCACTATAGTGACTTCATGCTCGCTTTCTTTTTAAACAGCTCATCTCTAAGTACAGTTCCATTCTGAGGTCCTGGGATTATGGCTTTGGCAGGATTTGGGGGGACCCTGTTCACCCCTTCAGAGGCCCCAAGTCCTGCTTATGTGTTTACGGGGCGGGGGTTGGGGGGGGCTGTTCCCACTCCACGGCCCAGGCCCCGGGTTGTAGGTCGGCGCATGGGCTCGCAGGGACGCCCCACCTGGCTGCGTGACAGGTTTGGGAGACCGGACACAGCTGGGGAGGTGGTACACGGCACATGGGCCACCCCGAGCCTGAGGACGCGGGCCCTGCCCCTTGGCCTGGGCGTGTGAGCCTCTGTGTGGGGCTCTGGGCTCCAGTGTCTGCAGAACTGAGGGCCCCCCCCCGCCCCCAGCTCCCTGGCCCATAACGGTACCTCCTGGTGACTTGGTGAGTCCTAGTCCTGCCTGGTTGTTGGGGGCTCTGCAGTCTGTTGAGGGAGGCACATGGGCCTTTTTGACGGCATCGCGATAGTAAGGAAGGGGCGCTAGGGAAAGGCCACCTTGCTCAGCCCAAGGGAGATGGGGGGCAGGCTCCCGGCAGCCCAGGCACCAGGCGCGCTCGCCCCACCTTCCTGCACATGACTCCCTTTCCTGGGGCAGGCATACGAGCGTGGCATCTCGCTGTTCAAGTGGCCTAACGTGTCGGACATCTGGAGCACCTACCTGACCAAGTTCATCGCCCGCTACGGGGGCCGCAAGCTGGAGCGCGCGCGGGACCTCTTCGAACAGGCGCTGGACGGCTGCCCTCCCAAATATGCCAAGAGTGAGGCGGGCCGGGCCGGGCAGGGCCGGGCAGGGCGCCCCGGCCTGGGCTCCAGCCTCTGACCCGCCATCCTCCCACCGCAGCGCTCTACCTGCTGTACGCGCAGCTGGAGGAGGAGTGGGGCCTGGCCCGGCACGCCATGGCCGTGTACGAGCGCGCCACCAGGGCTGTGGAGCCCGCCCAGCAGTACGACATGTTCAACATCTACATCAAGCGCGCGGCCGAGATCTACGGTGTCACCCACACCCGTGGCATCTACCAGAAAGCCATCGAGGTGCCCCATGGGGGTGGCTGGGGGCACTGGAGGCCGGCCCTGGGCGTGGGGACCCCGCTGACGCCCACCCCTGTGCACCTGGCAGGTGCTGTCGGACGAGCACGCCCGGGAGATGTGCCTGCGCTTCGCGGACATGGAGTGCAGGCTTGGCGAGATCGACCGGGCGCGCGCCATCTACAGCTTCTGCTCCCAGATCTGTGACCCCCGGGTAGGGGGAGAGCCTGGCGGGGGGGCAGTGGGGCGCCGCAGCCAAGCCGGCCGCTCACACACCTGCCGCCCACCCTCCACAGACCACTGGGGCTTTCTGGCAGACGTGGAAGGACTTCGAGGTCCGGCACGGCAACGAGGACACCATCCGGGAGATGCTGCGGATCCGCCGCAGCGTGCAGGCCACGTACAACACTCAGGTCAACTTCATGGCCTCGCAGATGCTCAAGGTGTCGGGCAGCGCCACGGGCACCGGTAGGCAGCCGCGGCTCCCCCTTACCCTGGCCAGGCCCCATCAGCCTGGCCTCCGCCCCCTGCGCGGCCTGGACCTTCCGGGCCGGGAGCTTTGGGGGTCACCTCCGCCTTCCCCACCGGAGCCTGGGAACTCCCTGCGGGCTGTGTCCTCAGACGGCTTGGGGCACCCAGCAGCACCCAGAGCGAGGTGCGGTGGGAACTGGTGTGGTTGTGGGGAGGGCGGAACCCACTGAAGCTGTCTGACCCCGCGCTCCCCCCGCCAGTGTCTGACCTGGCCCCCGGGCAGAGCGGCATGGACGACATGAAGCTGCTGGAGCAGCGGGCAGAGCAGCTGGCGGCCGAGGCCGAGCGGGACCAGCCCCCACGGGCCCAGAGCAAGATCCTGTTCGTGAGGTGAGGGTGGGGGGGTGGGGGTGAGTCAGCTCTTCTTCGGGGGGGGGGCAGGCAGGCCGAGCCATGTGGCCCCCCTCCCTGATTGCTCCCCGCCTCCAGGAGCGACGCCTCCCGGGAGGAGCTGGCCGAGCTGGCCCAACAGGCCAACCCCGAGGAGATTGAGCTGGGCGAGGACGAGGATGAGGACGAGATGGACCTGGAGCCCAACGGTAAGGGGCCGGCCAGACCGGGCAGTTTGGGGGGGAGGCAGGGGCAGGACTGTCCCTCCTGGAGTGACCATGTCCTCCCTGCCTCCCCCCCTTCCCCAGAGGTGCGGCTGGAGCAGCAGAGTGTGCCGGCCGCCGTGTTCGGGAGCCTGAAGGACGACTGACCGGCCCTGGCCCCCACCCAACCTCCCCCAATATAGCCTGTGTTTGTATGTCGGGGTCTGAGCCTCTTTCCTGCTGCCCAGGTGCCTGTAGGGACTGCCTGCCCAGTGGTGCTCTGGCCCTGGGCCCAGTCGTCCCCCCCTCGCCGCCCCCCCCCCCCCCAGATTGGCTGGTGCAGGAGGTGGGGCAGCTGGGCTCCGGGCCCGGGCCCACGCCCCAACCTCACCCTGCAGAGCCAGTTCTGGACTCCGAGGCCAGTCTCTGCCGCCTGAGGCCTCCTTGAGGGCCTTGTCCCCGACTGCCCAAGTCTTGCCAGCCCGTGCCCGCGTTGGCAGGTGGATACACTCAGCCTCCCCTCTCTAGACTGTTTTTCCTGAGCCAGGGCGCCGACGACCTCTCAGGAGAAGGCAGGTCCACGAGCTTAGGGAGGTACTTCCCACCCTGGAGCGAAGCCAGGAGCAGTCCTCGGCCCTGGGCCAGGGCCAGGCTGGGGCGTGGTCCTTAGGCCTAAGCTCTGGGAAGCCATTAGTGGGCTCTAAACTAATAAGGGGTTTTAAGCATTGAGGGATGTAATCAGATTTGTGCCCTGAACAGGCCATGCAGGCTGTGAGGGATTGGCTTATGGTGGGAGGGCACCGAGGCGGAGTGGGGAGGCCCAGGTCATTGGCCTGGACTGGGGTGGGGGGGGGGTCGTGGGGATGGGGAGAAGCAAGTGAGAAGACAGAGGCCATTAGGCATGGGGAGGCAGGGAGAAGGGGCAGGGGGGAAGCTGGTCCCATGCCTGAGCCAGAGGGAGACCAGGAGCTCAGGCCAGCTCGAGCTCACAGCGCAGGGCCTACATCTGAGATGTCCATGGCCATGCCAAGGATGGACCCAGACCCTCGAATGTGGAACTTGTGGGAGAGAAACATGGGAATCCTTTCTGATAACTGAGCCCAGAAATGGAGGCAGGTGGCGGCTGGAGAGGTCAAGCTTAGCCGCCGGCTGCAGACCAAATGCCAGGAGAGGCCAATAACCTCCGCACTGAGGAGAGCCGAGTGAGTGGCGGTGGGGAGGCCACGGGGAGAGGCGGCCAAGGAGGGACCATGAGGGGCCTTGGCAGGAAGCCACATCTAGGCTGTTGAGGAGAAAACAGAGAGGTCGCCAGTTGCCCCAGTCAGCCTCAGGGAAATGCCAGCACCCAAGCTCTTTCTAAATTATTTTATTCAAGAAGATGGGAAGGACGGACAGGGGACTGAGCTGAGCCCTGAGTCCCTGAACCTCCCAGCTCAGCCCCCACAGCAGGACAGGACAGAAGTTAGGGGGTAGGGACTCCAGCCCTACCCAGACAAGGTTGGGGACAGACGAGACCCAGGAATACCAACTGATTGTCCTCCAGGCTGTCCTCCGGGAGGGCGAGGCTGGGGCCCGCCCCCTGTACCACCGGGACGAGGCTACTTGGGGGTGCCGCTGCCCTTCTTGGGAGTCGTGGGCTTCTTGCTCTGCCAGAGGTGGCCCTGGATGGTGAAGGCGTCTACACTCATGGACATGGTCTTGGCGGGGATCTGGGTAAAGCGCTTGCGGTCCGAGTTGTACTTGTAGATGCCCTCAACCATGGCGGGTGTGACCGTGCGGGGCCCGTAGCCCGCCAGGCGGGTCAGCTCCTCTGTCTCCCCGGACAGTGTATAGAGGGCCCGGAACTGGCAGCTTGAATCGCGGAAGAGGATCAGGAAGTGGTTGGCTTTGCTCTTCTCAATTTCCTGGGGGGGCGGGGAAGCGGTTGGCCTGGGGGGGGGGGGGGGGCAGGTCCCCCCCCCGTGCCCCCGCCCCAGACGCGGGCTCACCTCGAGAACGCGGTTCTTCTGCGGTTCGTTCACCTTGCCCGCCAAGCAGCAGTGAGACAGGGCGTTGTGAATGATGAACTTGTTGGACTTGGCGCTGGGCTCCTTGTACAGCCGTGGACCTAGGGGGCGAGGCAGTCAGCGGGGCCGGGGGGTCGGCGGGGTGGGGACAGGCAGGGCCTGGGGCTTGCCAGCTCCGGCCCCACTCACCTGTGTACTCGGGCACCGACGCGGGGGACGAGGCGTTGCTGCCATTCTCCCAGTCGCGCTCACGGCTGCCAGGCAGGCGGCTGGGGGACATGAGGCCAGATGGGGACGGAGCCCTGTGGGCGGACAGGAGGTGACAGGGATGCAGTCAGCAGTAGGGGAAGCCTTTGCAGAAGCAGAGGGACCAGGGAAGGGACTGACCTGGGACCCTGCGGTGCGGGAGACGCGCACGTGCCTGTACGTACTCCGGCGGCAGGTGCCTGCGCCCCCACTCGGGTGCACCCCCACTCGTCTGCGCCCCCACTCGGGTGCACAGGCATGTTCTTGAGGCCCGTCAACACCCCCTTGTGCAATGCACAGGATCGCGTTCTCCCTTCGACGACACACACAGACCGAGAGGGTGCCCGGGCCAAACTCACCGAGACGTGGGCCTCTTCACGCCAAGGTTATTGGGGGCCTCGTTGGCCACGGTGGACAGTGACAGGGTGGACTGGGAGTAGACTTTGCTGAGCCGGGAGCCTGGGAGAAGAGGGCGTGGGTTCCTCCCTACCCAAATCCCCCTGCCTCCAAAGGGCCTGGGGGTGGTTTTACCTGACAGGCTATGGAAGGAACATGGGGGCACCCCTGCCTGAGACCCTCACCCTGTGCACTCCAACTGGGACAGATACCCCCTCCTCCCCCTCCCGCCAAAAAGCTCTTCTCCTAAGCATTCCTGAGAGCCTCGCAGCCCTTAAGCTCTGGGCGTGCCTTACCCCACCGTAGCCCCCACACCCTTCTGAAGTCTAACAGACTCGGGCAACCCCTCGAGACCCCTTTCGCCCTATGTACTCATGGGGGGCGGTCTCAGCAAGCCCCTGCGCGGTGGGCGGGCACTGATGCCCCAGCCCAACAGGGTCCTTACCCAGCAGGCCACGGGCAGGGCTTCGAGCCAGGGCCGAGTCATCACAGCAACCGGAGCGCGGCCGGGGGGCCCTCCGCCCGCCCCGGCCTGGCCCCCCGGTCCCCGCAGCCCGTGGCCGCAGCACTTTGTCAAGGTCATCCATCAGCTTCAGCTGGGCCCTGCGTTCATACTCGAGCCGAGTGAAGTCCCCCCGCCTAGGGCCCACCTCCTCCTCAGCTGGGGCCCTCCCAGCAGGGGCTGGGGCGGCTGCAGGGGCCACAGGAGCGGGGGGGGCCTGAGTCACCTCCTCCTGGGCCAGCCTGCAGATCAAGAGTTGCCGAGCAGTCAGACGGGTCCCCGGTTCACTGGCAGCAGGAGTCCCAGGCAGCCCCCAGCCTCACCGTGCGGCCTCTTCCCTCCGCTGCCCTTTCTCCGCCTCCTGCCACTGTTTCCGCCGCCGCGCCTCCTCTGCCCGCCGTTGCTGCCGCTCCAGCAGGCTCGCCCGCTTTTGGGCCATCTCGTCCTCGGGCTTGTCTTCATCCTGGGGGCAGGCACCGAGTCCAGCTGGCCATCCTCCCCTAGTACTTCTCTGCCCGCCCCGCCTGCTAACCACGCACCCCTCCTTTCCCTTGTGTAACTGGTCTGAAGGCACCTAGTGGCTTCCTGCTGTATGCACGGCGCTGTGCCGGTACCAGGGCTAAATGGGGACCCGGCCAGACTGGGTTCTCTTCCCACCGCATGCTTAACCCAGTGGGGAAGGCAACCTGACAGATCAGAAGGCTATCAATCTACAGTGTGGGGCACACCTAGCCCAGCCTGGGGGCACTAAAGAAGGCTTCCTGGAGGTGGCAACCCAGAGGAGGACAGGGACTTCACTGGGGAAGGGTAGGAGGGGAACAGAATATTCCAGGCAGAGAGAACAGCAAATGCAAAAGCCCTGAGGCCGGAACAAGCCTAGCAGGCATGGAACAGTGAGGAGGCTGGTGGGGCTGGGCAGGAGGGTGGGGCGGATGGGCCCAAAGCCATGGGAAAGACTTTCTATTCTAAGAGCAAGGGATGCCGCAAAAGGGTTTAAGCAGGGGACTGACAAAGCCCAGTTTACGTTAATATATACATATATCTCTGCGCTGTTAAAAATGGCCAGGGATGGAGCAGGGGGTTGGACGGTAAAGGCCAGTCAGCGCGTGACTACAGGCGTCCAGGTGAGACCACTGGCCCAGGCCGGGGGCGCTATATGGCCAGAGAACAGTGACCTGGAAGAGGAGGAGGGGGACTGGCAGGGCTGTGGTGGGGCAAGTGGGAAAGAACATGAGGGAGGAGATGCCGTGGAAGACCCAGCCCTGTCTGTCCATGCATCCATCTGCCCACCGCTGTCCTCTCCCCGCCCGTCCACCCATCTATCATCTGGCCCCGCGCACCTCGTCTGTCTGCCCTTCCTACCTGGCCAGCCACCTCCCCGCTTATCCACCAGTGTCCCCGCTCCCTGACCACCCGGCCGGTCCCTTCCCCCACTGGCTTAGGGGACTCTCACCTTATAGAAGAACCCCAGCCCGGCCCGGGGCTCTCCCTCTGAAGATGCCTCTTCCTCTAAGGAATCCTCAGCACCAGGGGGGCTCCCATCTCCCTCGTCCTCGGCTGCGGGCTCCCCCAGGCTGCCCAGCGGGATCTCGATGAGGCCGGGCCGGGCCACAGGCTCCTCGGGAGGTGACCCCTCCGCCAGGAGGATCGAGGAGCGCGTCTGCACGGGCACCTGGCTTGGCGAGAACTTGCGCAGGTGGGGGAGGCTGTCTACGTCGTGGGGAGGCGTGAGCACTCTCGTCAGGGGCGCTAGCCGCAGCTCTGCCGGCCGTGCGTGTTTCGGGCTTCGGGGTGTCGGGCTGGGGCCCGGCCCGGGGCTGCGCCGGGCAGCCGGGGCGCGCCGAGCAGGGCTGGGAGAGGCGGCTTTGGGACCCCCTGTGGGGCCGGGGATGACCCATGCGGCCGGCGGCGGGGCAGGCCCCGGGGCCTCGGGTGGGGCCAGGAGCCGCTGCTGCTGGTCCGTGAGCCTCTGCATGTCCCGCTGCAGTGAGCTCAACGCGGCACTTAGCTTGCTGACCGCCCGGTTATAGTCCCCCAGCCCCTCGGGGGGCACCGGGCCCAGTTCCGGTGAGAAGGTCACTGCCTTGGGCCGTGGGGATGGATCACCCTGGCCCTCACCCGCGGGCCGCTCCCCACCAGGGACCGGGCCCGGCTCCGCCTCTGCCTCCCCTCCGGCCTCCCGCGGCTGCACCTGCAGGAAAGCGCTCTTGCCCAGCCGCTGGCGGTGCTTGGCAAAGATGGCCTCGATCCGTCGCTTCTGAGCCTCGATGGCCCGCCGTTTCTCCTCCAGACGGGCCCCCAGCTCACTCATCTCTGAGCTCAGGGCCTCTGGTGCTGTGGGGGTGGCCGCCGGGGACCCTGCCTCGGCCTCAGCCTTGACCAGCTGCTTCTTGCGTTCAGCAAAGCTGGTCATCTTGACCTCAGAGTTGCTGGCCGCTGGGGACGAAGCTGCTGCCTTTGGGGAGCCCTCAGATAGGGCCAGCGGTTTCGACACCTCCCCTGCCGGGCAGGGAGATGGTTTCAAGGGGCCCTCGGGGTGGGGCACGTAGGTGGGTGCTTTGGTGGGCCCATCGGGCAGTGGCTTTGAGGCCCCCTCGAGTGGGTAGGAGGAAGCCAGCGGCAGTTTGGAGGAGCCCTCAGGGGAGTGGAGGTAGAAGCTGCCATCGGCAGCCCCATCTGGGAGCAGCCGGGGCTCGGCACTGTGGATGATCTGCAGGGCCTCCTCGATGGTAGGCAGGTCGCCAGGCTCCGGGGGCGGCTGGACGGGCGTCCGGGCTGGCACAGGGCGCGGGGGGCCCAAGCTGTCTGAGCTGACGGAGCGCAGCAGGACGGGGTCTCCCATGACGACATCCACGTCGCTGTCCAGGCCAAAGGGGGTGCTGAACGACACCGCCTGGGAAAGCGGACGGCTGGGCGGCAGGAGGGAGGGGTCAGCCCCTGGGACGAGCCCCGGCCCTGCCCAGCCTCCTCCACCAGCCAGGCCCCGGACACGCACTCACCTGAGCTGCCGGTTCCAGGCCTTGCCGAGGGCCTCCATGTGGGACATGGACGGGGAGGACTTCAGTGAGCCTGGGGAGGGGTGGGAAGTGGTCACTCAGTGGTCACTATGGAGTCGCTGGGGACCCGGGGTGGGGTCAGCCAGAGTGTGTCACTGATGGGGCATTATGTGGACAGACAGCTGGGCCACTGGGGAGGTCAGGGTCACCGTGGGGTCATTCAGGTGTCAGAGGGACCCGGTGGAGGGATCGGGAGGAGACGTGAAATCCGCTGAAGCCGTGTTTGGGTGGGGGCCGCCAGCGACCAGCTGTACCCCTGCCCTCACCTGTGGATCCCCGGAGTGGGGACTGGGGGCCGCCGGGTGACAGGAGCGGGTGGCGGAAGTTGAAGACAGGAGAGCTGCCAAGAGATGCACATCAGCTGAGGGGGTCCCTCCGCAGGACGGGGGTCACCTCGCCCAGGAGTGGAGCACAGGCTGTCCCCTAGCTCTGGCGCAGCGCCCAGCGAGGGGAGGAGCCCACCACAGCCACGGAGACTCACCAACAGGTCAACCCTACCTGCAGCCACTGCTGTTCTGAGCGGGAGAGGCCTCTGTGGCCCGGGGGGAGGCGGCTGCGGCAGAGAGAGCAGGGTCAGGCCGGGCTTGGCCTCCCTACCCCACCCCACACCCGGGGCCAGGCCTCACCGTGACCATCAGGCAGGTCCTTGGCCTGCACGAAATCAGGTTTCAGCACCTCAAAGCACATGAACATCTCAGCGAGCAGCACCACCAGATTGACCTGGAGGCAAAAGGCAGGGTCAGCCCCCGGCGCCTGTGGCCCTGGACACCTGCCTCGGCCCACAAGGCCTCGAGGTGACCTTACCTTGAGGGGCGGTGGGACATAAAGCAGGTCCTCGAGGGAGAGCGGGCAGCCACGAGGAAGGCGGGAGGCACAGAAATCCTGCACCAGCTGGAGGTTGTACAGGCTGTCCGCCACAGACATGGGGTCCTTGAGGCACACCTCTGTAGGGACAGGATACCTGGGTCCCCAGATCTATGGGAAGGAGGACGGGGCCCTGGGGAAGTGAGGGCCTCCTCTGCTAGTGCCCTTGACAAAGTGGGTAATAGGACAGGCTGTTCCTCGGGTCTCTGCACCTGTTCCCATCCGCCTGCAGAACGAGTCCTCCAAGAACTCAACTCAAAAAGCTTTTCCTGACCCACCCAGCCTCTTCCTCTAAGATCCAGAATGTTCTTCTGGATGAACTTATTGTCTTTCTCTCCCAACTAGGATGGGAGCTACCTGAGGTCAGGAGCCCACCTGTACTGTTCTCACTGGCTCTAAAATGGAATCTGGGGGGGGCGCCTGGGTGGCTCAGTGGTTTAAGCCTCTGCCTTCGGCTCAGGTCATGATCCCAGGCTCCTGGGATCGAGCCCCGCACTGGACTCTCTGCTCAGCAGGGAGCCTGCTTCCTCTCTCTCTGCCTGCCTCTCTGCCTACTTGTGATCTCTCTGTGTCAAATAAATAAATAAAATTTAGGGGCGCCTGGGTGGCTCAGTGGATTAAAGCCTCTGCTTTCGGCTCAGGTCATGATCCCAGGGTCCTAGGATCGAGCCCACATTGGGTTCTCCGCTCAGCGGGAAGCCTGGTTCCTCCTCTCTCTCTGCCTGCCTCTCTGCCTACTTGTGATCTCTGTCAAATAAATAAAATCTTTAAATAAATAAATAAATAAAATTTAAAAAATAAATAAATAAAATGGAATCTGGCTTTCTATAAACATTTGTTACAGGAATGAATTATACTAAACACAGAGAAGTTGAGATACTTGCGCAAGGTCACACAGCTCACTGAGGGGAAAGTGTGCAAGCCCCGCTCCCCCAGTTCTGGAAGCCGCCCTCATAATTATTGTCCCACTCTGGGACGGATGCCCAGGCGCCAGGCTCCCAAGGACGAGTGTGGCCCAGGCCCACACGCTCACCCTCGAGTCGCAAGAGCTGGGGACAGTAGCAGTGGATCGTGGCAGCCAGTGCAGCCCCACTTGCCAGATCCTGGAGGGTGGTCACATTCGGAAAGCAGGGGGCCCGTCGAGCCACAGCTCGGTCCTTGCGGTAACGGATCTGTGGGCGGGGACAGAACCAAGTTAGGGCAGAGAGTCAGGCTGGTCCCAAGTCAGTGGTCGCGCAGGCTGGGTGGGGAGGGGGGCTGGGGTTTCCGCCATGTGGGGGCGTGAAGCTGGGGGTCCCAGAGCCAGAGTGGGGCCAGCCTGGAGCGGGGGAAGGGCAGCAGCAAGAGGCAAAGGAAGTGTCTGCGAGCAGCCAGGCCAGCAGCGAGGGCTGGGGCGGGACTCCTGGGAGCCTGGGGCGGGGGATACATTACCATGGGGGGTTTGCTCCCCGACTCCTTCAAACAGAAGGCAATTGCGTGCTGGGGGGGAGAGGAGCAGCCGTCAGCGGGGCGGGAGGGGTGCTGACTTGCTGGGCCCCCAAGCTCACCTCCAGGGGAGGGGGAGCTCGCCCTGACCCTGTCATGAGCCCTGGCCATCCAGCTGCGGCCACGCTCTGGCCAGCTTTGGGGACCCCAAGCTCCTCCCAGCCTGGAGGGACCCCACAGAGCAGCCTCCCATGCAGGGAATCTCCGCCCCCCAACAAAAGACCCAGGCCCCAGCTTGGGGAGGGGATGCGGAGGAAGCAGGTAGGCAGAAGGAGAGAGGAACCCCCAACCCAGGCCCGAGAGTGGAAGGAAGGGGGCCCCAGAGTGAGCAAAGGGAGGGACCCCGTCCAACCCAAAGCCTCCCACTTGCAGGGGACAACTGCCCCTGCTTGTCCTGGATGGACACCCCCCGCCCACCAAAGCTGGGACCTGTCCTTAGGGAAACTGGGGTCTTGGGAACGTCCTTCCACCTTCTCCTGGGTTGGGGGTCTTCTTGACTAAGGGGGTGTTCTCCATGTGCCCTGCCACTGGGGTCAGGATCCATACGGTCCTCCCTTCAGAGGTGCCGAAGTCTCCCAGCTCAGCTAAGATGGGGAGGTCCATCCCCCTGACCGGTAACTGGGGCGGGGTCTGCCCCAGCAGCTCACGGCAGAGACTCCTCTCTTCTCTGAGTCTACAGAGGGCTTCTCTCTGATTCCCCCAGGGCTGGGGCCCCACGTCTTTTGCTCACAGCTGGGAGAAGTAGGAGAGGGAGCAAACAGGCAGGTGGAACAGACACATGGAGAGAGAAAGCGACAAGCAAGGCAGGCAGACGGGGCGGAGAAACAGCCCCACTTACAGGAACCAGCTTCCAGTACCAGCGTGTGGGGCACTGATGCCATAGAGGCAGAGGGGAGAGCAGCGGGAGAGGCAGAGGGGAGAGGGGAGAGGGCAGAGAGAGAGAGAGTGTGTGTCACCTCAAGCCCCCCTCCCAGTGCAGGAATGGCCTCGAGGGGCAGCCCTTCCCTGCCCACCCAGCCCTCCAACTGTCCTTGTGTCCATCCATCCACCCACCGCCCTAGCCTCACCGAGGGCTGTGCTGGGGCCACCCCATCGGCAGGGGCCGCAGGAGAGGCTCTCTGGGCAGCTTCCTGCTCTGTCTTCTCCTGCAGCCGCCGGATGGTCTGGGGAGCAGGGAGAGGTCATCAGAGCTCCAGTCCCCGGGCGACCCCGGCCCCCAGCCCACACCAGCCTAAGCCCACCTACCGTGTCCACCCAGAAAAGGAGCTTGTGCTCCAAGCTGGCCAGGGCCACAGGACCGGGCAGTGTCTTTGTCCACTCAAAGGCAAAGGCGACCATGAGGGCGTCAATGACAGCGAGGTGGGCTCCCTGTGGAGGTAAGGGCTGGGGGCTGAGACCAGGGCGAGGGACGCGCGCTCCCCTCGCCTCTGAGGGGGAAGAGGAGGAAGACCCTCAAGGTGGGGGTAGGGGGCGGGGCTTGGAGTGGGAGGGGCTTGGGGAGGGGCCAGGGTTAGTGGGTGGGGCGTCAGGGAAGGAGTCAGGAGAGGGGTCCTGGAGGGCCGGAAGACAGCTCCCCAAAGGCCTGGCCGTGCCTCTGGGGAGGAGCCAAGCCTGGCGGGAGGAGCCTTCAGGAAGGAGCCGGCGGCCGCGGCGGGAGGCGCGGGGCCTACCATGAGGATGGGCTGGTGCCTCAGGTCGGCCTCCTGCACCGGGCGCTCGGGCAGCGCGGGCACTGTGCCTCTCCGCGCCAGCAGGGCCAGCAGCGCCGAGGGGCTCGGGGGGGTCTCGAGCTGCGGCAGCGCCTGGCGCCAGGCCCGGCAGTAGAGCTCGGCCGAGAGCAGCAGCCGCGTCACCGGGGGCTTCACGTGCTCCTGCGCGTACTGGTCCGTGTAGAAGGGCTCCCACAGCTCGGAGGGCACGTGCTCTGCGGGGCGAGGCGGGTGACGGCGGGTCAGGGCCCAGGCATCCACAGGGAGGAGGCACCGCGACGGGGGGCTGGGGGACCTGCGCGGACACGCCGCGCACGTGTGCAGGAGTCCCCAGGAGGAAGAAGGGGCTCCGGGCAGAGGGGCCCGCGCCAGCCTGGGGCCAGGAGGTGGGAGAGCAAGGGGCCTGGGGTGGGGTGGGGAGGGGAGGGCAGCTCTGGGACCAGAGAGGAGGCTGCCACCTGCGCAGCGGCTTGTGGGGAGGTGGGTGGTCCTGGAGGCCCTCAAAGAACAATCACAAGGACAAGATGGCTCAGTGGATCTCCTCGGGTGGCCCGCCAGCCTGGGAAGCCGCAGCCAGGGCACAATAGGTAACTCCAGAAACTGAGGCACGGGATGGGAAAGGCCACAGAGCTGGGCCACGCTGGCACTGGGATTCCAACCCAGGCCTTCAGCAGACCCTACACCCTCTGTCAGCTTGAAGGCTGGGGTGGGGTGAGCTGTGGCCCGCAGGGCTGGGCACAGATTGGGGAAGCAGCCAGACTGCAGACGCTGGGGGGTGGGGGTGAGCGGTCTGTACCTGGCGACTGAAGACTAGAGGCAGGAGAGGGAGAGGGAGGTGCCCAGGCCCCATCAGGTGTGACGGGAAAGATGGGGGAAAGGGAGGTGGCCGAGGTGGGGGGACAGGAGGGGCAGCAGGGGAGGCAGCAGAGACTGAGTGTGAGGGGCTGGGCCTGAGGACAGAGCTGAGGTCATCTAGCAGAGGTGGCCACAGCCCCCTCACCCCACAACACCGAGTGACAGAGAATGACACCAGCAACGGAGGGGGGCTCTGGGAGGGCTGGTCCCAAGCAGAACCCAAGGGTGGGGAGGAGAAAGACCAGAAGAGGCCACGAGGAAGAGTCTCTGGGGAGTCTAGGAGGAAGTGGCTGAGGCCAGCATGGGGAGCCGGCCCTCGTGGGGGTCTCCCAGGGAGGCCCCAACTCTTAATCCCAGTCCGAACAGCTGTTTTGCCTGTTGGGGTTCTGTGTCTGAGAGAAAGGGGAGCAGGATTCTACCGCTTAAGAACATTTGCACATGACATCCCAGACCGTCCTCAGGTGCCTGTCTTCACAGCCACGCTCCCCAGAGGCCCCCTGCCTTCACCTACAAGACCCCAGGCATCGGTCCCTTCGGTCCCTCCCTGCCCCAGCTCCTGACCCACCCCCTAAAATCACACTTGACCTTCCCTCTTGATGCTCTGCTCCTGTGCAGACTTGTGCCCGCTCTCTGCCCCTCTCAGCACAGCTCCTTGAGAGAACAGAGTTTTCCAGGCTCTGCTTCCTTCCACCGGACCCGCACCCCAACCTCTCCAACTCCTGCCTCCAGCCTCCCCGCCTCCCCAAGGCCAGCAGCAGCCCCCCGCCGCACAGCTGTGGGCCGTATCTGGCCCCGGCACTCTGCCCAGCGCCTCCTTGTTCCGGAAACCTTCCTCCCCCGGCACCTCCCAGCTTCCCATCTTCTCTGTCCCACCGCTCCAGCCAGGCCTCCTCCCCACATGCCCCGTCAACGCCAGGTTCCTGACACTCGATCAGAACAGCCTGTAAATGGATCTGTACTCCACCCCGAGTCCCCACCCCGGTGGGGGCTACCATGGCCATCTGAGCATGCCACCTGCTGCAGCCCAGGCCTTGCGTCCCACCGCCCTCTGGGCATCTCCCACGATGCTGGGTACCTTGCTCCAGACCTGCTCCTTCTCTCTGAAATTGCACTGAGAAATCATCTCCCCCTCCCCCTCCAACACCTAATGTTCTCGGGTTTCAACCTCCTGGCACGTCCCCAACCCAAACCGGGCTCCTTATCTCCCCAGGCCCTGCCCACTTCCAGCTCCCACTGGCAAAATAAAACAAGTTTCTTTCTGGGGCACCTGGGTGGCTCAGTCAGGTAAGCATCTGTCTTCCACTCGGGTCATGATCCTGGGGTCCTGGGATGGAGCCCCAAGTCTCTCTCCCTCTCCCTCTGCCCCTTCCCACTGCTCATTCTTTCTCTCTCTCTCTTTCTTGCTTTCTCTCAAATACGTAAATAAAATCTTTAAAAAAGAAAAAAAAGTCCCTTTCCTGCAGGACTTGTCAGGGCCTTCAAGATGAAAACCATGAGCTAGGGCTACCACTAGCTAATGCTGATCAAGCACTTCCTCTACACCTGTGTGTGTGTGCCGACACCCCAGCACGGCTGGCATTTGGGGCTGGATAATTCTTCCGAGGCTGCCCGGTGCTTTGTAAGACAATCAGCACAGTCCCTGGTCTCTACTCACTAAATGCCAGGAGCAGGGACCTCCTAAGCAGTGACAACCAAAAATGTCTCCAGACGCCCTCAACGGTCTCCTAAGAGGCAAAACCATCCTGCTGGGTAGAGAGAGAGCCACCACGCACGACTCAAAATGTTCATTAGCCATTTACCGTAGTGAGTGCTGTCCAAGAGAAATACAATTTGGCACACAGACGTAGTTTTCAACTGGGTACCAGCCCCATTAAGAAAGCAGAAACGAGTAACCTTAGTAACATATTTAACCCGAGACATACCTGATACTAGCATTTCAACATGTAATTAATATAAAAACATTATGCGATATTTCACTTTTTTTTTTTTTACTATGAAGTCTTCAGAAGCCACGGGGTGGTCCATTCACGTGGTCAAGCATCACTCTGAGCAGCCCCGTGTGGTGGTGGCCACGTCCCGGGACCGCACAGCTCTGCGACAGAGCTAGCACTCACTGAGACCAATGCCACCTTCCATGCGTTTGCTGGTGGAACCCATAGGACAACTTATTCCTAGCCCCACTGTCCAGATGAGAAAACCAAGGCCCAGGGAGCTGAGATAACTCGCTCGAGATCACACAGCTCATAAACGGTGCTCAGCTGCCAGGAACCCAGGTTCCCTATGGGTCACAGTGATGCTCTGACATAAGGGACTTTGTGTGGTGTTTCCCAAACTTGCACAGAGATGGCACCCTTTCTTATCTCTGAGCCAGAGTCCCAGCTGCCTGCCTTCCTGTCCAGCCTCCTCACACCTGTGCCTCCCGGCCACCAGAACCACCTGCTCCCTGTGCAACTGCCTATCTGATCTCATTTCATCAAGTCCTCAAACATGTTCCATAGCTCCCCAGTGCCCTCAGATACCCCACAACACACACCCCCTGAGAGGCCGTCCTCAGTCCCACCAGCCTGTCTCATCTCCCACCTCCCCCAGCCAGGACCCGCCACCAGGACCTGCACAGCCTCCTCTGAGAACTCCCTGTTGGTCCAAACCCCAGGCCTTTTCACATGACGTCTCCTCCCCCTGGAAAACTCCTATGCATCCTTCAAGGATGGGAGAGGCCGGGGCACACCTCAGTCTCTCCCTGCCAGCCTCTTTCTTCCTCTAGACCCTCCTTCCTCCGGGGAGACTTCCCTTCTCCTTCCCTCCCTGGCAGAGTTCAGGGATCTCTCCCCCAGCCCCGCGGCAGCCTCTACAACACAGACCTTACCCCTCTAAGCAGGAATGATCGGGTCCCTGTCCCATTCCCCTCTCTCCAACTCGGCCCCTGCTCCCTCTGTCCGGATCACCAGCGAGGCACCCAGTGGGCACCGGTAAAAAGTCCCAGAGTTCATGAACTGAAAGGAGCTTTGTTTCCCACTTCCCTCTTGGGGCTTGGCCACCTTCCTCAGCCCCGTCTGTACAGAGAAGGAAGGTGGGACTGAGGACTGAACGTGACCCTTGGGGAGGACACCACACAGTGCGGGGAGCCGGGTCAGAGAGAACAGAACTGGGGGAGTCAGGGCATTGCCTCAGGAGACTTCACTTTCCTTTCTGCAAAATGGGATGGTAATTTCTGCTCCACGATGATATTACTATTAATAAAAATACCACTACTGATCACAGCAGCAGGGACAGCGAGCAGCCGTTTAGGAGGTAAGGTGTGCTAGACACAGCACAAAGAAATCTGAGATCTGCCGCCAGCAACCTTGTGAACAGGGTCCTGGGACCCCCACCAAGCCAGGCACTGCCCTGGCCCTTAGTGGGTGCCCCCCCCAACGTCTGCAGAACGGATAAGTGAATAAATGCCCTCTTTTCCAGAGGGGGGAACAGCAGCTCTGCAGGACTGTAATAATTCGTCCATAACCTGGTGGAGGGGGGCTCAAACCCAGTCTGATCCCCAAAGCTGAGCCTTCTAGGGCCAGGTAACCTGGGATGGGAGAGGCTGGGGGGCACACCTGGGTCTCTCCCTGCCAGCCTCCTTTCTTCCTCTAGCAGATCCTCGGGGAAAGGCAGGCCCCAGAGTGGGCCCTGCATGGGAGGGTGCTGGGAGAAAGACACAGGCTTGGGCGGACCCAGGAGACGGGCAGCTGTCCCTGAGCCCCACACCCAGAACAGGTTGATCTAGGAAGGCCACTGAAGGGGGGATGGGCTGTGCCCGGCTGCTGCCAAGACTAGTGGGCAGGCCAGTGGGAAAGCAAGGCGTCCCCTCTGGACTCCCCGGAAGGCCCAGACCTTAATTAACCCCAGCTGCCCCATAACAGGCCCCGGCTCCCAGCTCTGGCCTGAGTGGTGGGGCTGCCCTAGGGCCCTGACTTGGCCCACTCGGGCCCTCGCATCCTGGGGACCCACCCGCATCCTTCCCCTTGGGGTGGCCTGACTTCCCGCACACATGTGGCCTAGGCGAGGAGTGGAGGCTCTGTCCCGGTGGGAGAAGGCCCTACACCTGGGCTCCCACCCCCGCGGATCTCGGAGAAGCCAATTCCCTTCTCCCGGGCTCGCCCGCCTCCTAGGCAAAATGGGGTAATAAGTCACAGCTGCCAGTCGCTGGCCGCGGCCATGGAGGCGAAAGTAGGGGCTCCCTCGCCGCCCGCAGCGCAGGGAGGGCTGACGCGGGCTGTGGGTCCCGGCCGCGGGGCGGTGGCGAGGCGGGGGTCCTCGCGGGGGCGTGATGTGAATGTGTAAGGAAGGGAGGGCGTGCAAGGCCCGCCCGGGAGACCCCGCCCCGCTCACCTGGGCTCCCGGACGCCGGGGTCCCGGCGCGGATCTGGGCCGCCGGCCCCACCCCCACCGCGCTCCCGCAGCCGGGCGGGCAAAGTCCACCGCCCGGGCCGAGCAGGAAGCCCGGAGGCCCGGCGCGGCGGAGCCCGAGCCCGGGGCCCCCCGGCGGCCGGCGCTATTGTTCCCACGGCCCCGGCCTCCGCGGCCCGGCGCCCCGCCCCCCGCACCTGCCGCCCCCGGCCCCGGTACCTGCGCCCCCGAACGCGGCCCGCAGCACCCACGCCAGGCTGGCCGCCGCCTTGGCCCGCGAGAAATCGTACTGGTCCAGCGACTTGATCTCGGGCACCAGGAAGGTCCTCCGCAGCGGCCCGGGCCCGGGGGGCGCCGCCTCCACCATGGCGGCGCCGGGGCTGCGGGCGCCGGCTCCGCGCTCGCTCCAGCTGGGCTGCGCCGCGCTCGCACCCGGACCGGGCCCGCCGCTGCCGCCGCCGCCGAGCCAGGTGCGGCCGCTCGCGCTCGCGACGCAGCGTCGGCCCCGCCCCGGGGCGGAGCCCAGGTGCGCCCCGCCCCCGGCCCGGACCCCGACCGGGTACCCACCCCCTCGCCGGCTCGCCTGGCCGACTGCCGCGGGGTGGGGCGGGCCCGGACTGCGGTGGTGGCGGGAGGCTGCGGAGGAGTGCGTGTGCGCGCGTGCGCTGGGGAGGAAGAGGGACCCACTGTTTGCGGGTGTGTGTGCTGGCCCGAGTGTGGACCCTTAGATGTGAGTGTGAGCATCCGTGCGGGCTTGTCGTTCCCGGCCAAGAGGCAGCGTGGGCGTGGGTGCACCTGTGTCCGGCTGCGGACTGGGATCGTGCGGGAGCATGTGCGTGTGTGTTCTCATCAGTGTGCGCGTCCCTGAGCGCAGTCGGGTGGGGAGTGTATTGGAGGGTGTCTGCGTGTGCGTATCTGGGTGGGAGCGGGACGGCACTTGTGTGTGTCCGTGTTTTCCCTGTGTGTGGTGTGAGCAAGGATCTGTGCTGTGTAGGTGTCTGTGTCCAGAGGATATAGGAGTGGTGAGTGTGCGTGTGTATTTGTGTTTCATCCGTGGATTTGCGAGTGTGCCTATTAGCGAGCATCTAGAGGTCGTGTTTTGTACAAGGGTGTGTGTGATCAGTACCAATGGAGAAATTGAGGGCGTGTGTATTTATGCACGAGTGTGAATACTTGTATCTATGGATGTGGTCTGAGTGGATACACTTGCAAATGTCGGAGCCCCTTTGTGGATCTCTGTTTAATAATTGCTTATGCATTCCACTGCGGTTTCGGGTGGAAACATCTGCCCTGTGCCTCTTGGCAGTTTGGAACTGTGAATGCTCAAGTGGTTGTGTTAAGTCTTTGCAGGCCTGCGTGTCTAAGTGTGTGTAGCCGAGTGTGACTGTGCGTGTGTAGTAAGTGGACGTATGTGTTTGGGTTTACGTGTTCTCTCCTTGACATGTCTGACTTCTTGAGCGTATGTGTGTGAAGCTCTTTACATCAGTGTGAATGTTGGGATGTTCGCATGGATCTGTGTGGGAGCATGAGTGTGACAAGGTGCACACGTGGGTCTGTTTCCTGAACGTAGACTGAGTGTTGGAACTTACCTGTTTCTATGCGAGTGCGTTCGTGGGCGAGCCTGACTGTGCATCTGTGAGCGGAGCGGGTTGCGGGGTACGCCTGTGTACGCGGTTGTGTTTCCGATGGCTCTGTGGGTGCGCACGGCGCTTTGCGTTTGTGCGTCGTGTCTAAGGGAGACCAGGTGGGTGAATTCCGTGGAAGGCGATGCGAGCGTGAGTTTCTGCCTTTACAACTACAGAGGGACACACGCATGCACACGCACACACAAGCACACACAAACAATCGGCGTTTTCTCAACTCTATAAAATTCTATGAGATGAGAAGGCACTACAGCAAGTCAGTTTCCTGAGACAGCCCGCCTCCCAGGGGGTGGTCCCTGAGCCCACACTTTGTAGAAATTCCTGGGTCCCTTAACGTACATTGCACAGATGTGTTTGAGGGGTCGGTCTCATGGTCCAGAGCGTGTGACCGGAGAGGGGGTGGGTGTGCCCCAGGGAGAGGCACTGGGGCGTCGGCCCTCCTGTCTGGATGTGCCCATGCACGAGGTGGGTGTGGGCGCACAAAGGGGCCAGTGTGTATGTGTTCGAACACACATGTTGACGTGTGCGATGCACGTGCCTCAGCTCCTGTCCTAAACCCCGTGAAAGACCTGAACGTGTCCTTTCCCCACTGGGCCTTGGTTTCCCCCTCTGTGCCACTGTTGGGGCTGCCAGCACAGCACACGGAGGTGCCCTGGCCGGGAAGGGCATGCTGTCATGGGCTGCCACTCCTGTAAGCGTGGCGTGTCCTACTGGCTTACGCTCCTGTTTGCTTTTCTGGGAAGGTTCTCATGACCTCTGTGGACCCCAAGGACGAACAACCAGCTGGCCCACACCCCTGGGGGATGCTGTAAATACACAAGAGAGGCTTTTGGCCCCAGAAGCAGACCCGCAGGCCTTCATCTGTCCTGGGCTGGAGGGCCTGGGGGCTTCCGCTGGTGTCCGTGCAGGAGCTGGGCACAAGTGCCCTTGCCTCAGGCCCAGCCCCCACACCGGGCCAACTGGAACTCCTGGCTGGGCCAGACCGCCCCACCCACACAGCCGGCTGGAACCAAGGTCCCACCTGCCCCTGAGGGCCTGTTCCTGGGGCCCAGGCAGCTCCAGACACACTGGCTCCCCTGTGTGCAGGAGGGGGGCCCCCTCCCTGCGGCCCCCTCCTGCCCTCCCCAAGTCCTCGCCTGCCGCCTCCTCCCTCACCTGGGGCTGCCTTGAGTTCTCACACCTCCTAACTCATCAGACAGGCTCCGATTATGAAGCTGGGGGTGGGGATGACTTAGAGGGTTCATAGGTCAGAATTCAGGACTAGGTTTTGGGGAAGTGTATGAAGCCCCCAAAAATCATCTGCAAAATTCCGCGTGTGTGTGCCCTTTGGGGATCACACCAACAGGTAACAACTTCGGAGAATCTTTTATGCCCAGCACAGTCTCATTTAATCCTCACACTACCCCGAGCCTGAGGAGTAGCATACCCACTTTACAGACAGAAACACTGAGGCCGAGAGCCCCGAAGTGACATGGCAAGAAGAATGGAAGGGGGCTTTGAGCCCAAGGCACCTGGATCTACCCGCTGATCCGCTATGCTGCCCTTCACTCTGAGGCCAGTCCACCTTCTGCCCTCAGATGGGGCAGATGAGGCCAGCAGCTGTGGGGGCTC
>RCUC01000157.1:0-75426 GCA_003697995.1 Taxidea taxus jeffersonii | reverse complement strand
TTCACCCATCCATCCTTTTGCTGGTGTGTTTGCATAGTAAAGAGGATGTTGGTTAATCCAAGATGAGTGTCTCTGGGTTAGTACCCAGGTAGACCCAGGATAGATGAACTGGGTCTCTTCTGGAAACTTGTGGGTTGTAACCTGTGTTTTCAGAGTCTGCCCAAAGCTGGTCAGCTACAGTTGAACAGGGTGTGTCCATGTCCCCACATTTTTCGACTGGGGCCACTCCCAGGGACCGGTCTGAGCAAGCAGGGCTGCTTTGTGTGAGCCAGGGCTGGGGACCACCTGCATTTTATGGACCTCTCCACTGGTCTCTTAACCAGGTTCCATGGAACTGTGTGTGAGTGAATCTGGTTTCCTAGCCTTTAAATTAAGAATTAAGATGAAAGATTGTTAAGAGAGATGAGTGGACATGGCGGGAGGACTGGAGGCTTCTGGAGGCAGGCAGGCTGAGCCTTGAGTGGAGAGAGGCACAGTTTATTTATACTCACAACCTGTGACTCTGCCAAAAGCCACTGAATTATATACTTTTAAAGGGTAGATTTTATGGTATGTGACTTGTATCTCATAGAATCAGTATAGCACTGAATCCAGTGAATCACACTGAACAATGTACGCACTGTGACACCCCTCCCCCAGCATTTGTTTTGCTGGTCAGATGATTAAGGTTGATATGCAGAGTGATGTCCTAATACAGGTTTACATTTCTGCCTGTTTCCTGGTTTTAGTGAGGGGCCTACAGGTACCCATTAGAAGTGTCTAAGGTGGAAGATTGCTTTTACTTTTAGAAAGAGGGACTTCAGGGGCGCCTGGGTGGCTCAGTGGGTTAAATAAAGCCTCTGCCTTCAGCTCAGGTCATGGTCTCAGGGTCCTGGGATAGAGCCCTGCATTGGCCTCTCTGCTCAGCAGGGAGCCTGCTTCCTCCCTCTCTGCCTGCCTCTGGGCCTACTTGTGATCTCTGTCTATCAAATAAATAAAATCTTAAAAAAAAAAAAATAAAGGGACTTCAGTAATGCAGAATGACTTGCCCCTCAGTGATGAATGCTGAATATGTTAACTGCCCATATGGCTTACACTTAAGCCATCCTAGACCTTAATAAATACCAACAAGGAAAAACTAGGAGATGAGGCGCTGAAGAGATCCGGAAGGCACTTGTGGCCCCAAGTCCAGTATCGAATCTGCTTTGTAAATTGACTTAAGAGGGGAAAGAAAAGAACCCTGAGTCGGCTAATGTATACCCCAAGTTTCAGCTTCTGCTCTGGCTAGTTTTTTCTTAATCATAGCTTAATTGTAGCTTGGTTTTGCTCCTGTGTCCTCCCATATGCTCCCTGTCTTTCACAGAATAGCTGTTTGTGGTAGCTTTTATCCACTGGTATTTTGTAAAGGGTCCTCCTCTTCCGTTCCTTGTGGCTGTGTGCGTGCTTGCCTTGACCGTCCTGCTCCTTGTATCTGAACAGCAGCTGATAGCACCCCCTTTCCTCTCCAGTGCCCCGGTTTGGACGATAAACTATACAGTCATTGTACTATTAGGAAACTATTGAGGAAACTGGATGACCTCCTTTAATGAAGCAGAATGGAGGGAAAATCTTTGGGCAGGTGGTCTTTGTGGCGGGGGCTTGAACTCCTGATTCTGGAAGGTGTGTCCCCAGGCTGTTTCTGAGAGCAGAGCCTCCTCCGAGGAGCTTTTCCTTTAAACCTGTGTTACTTTTAACCAAATTGCTTCAAACCCTCTGCTGTTCTGCAGATCAATTCATAATGTATTTAAAAAAAAAAAGTGTCCATTCATCGGAATGATTCAGCGTTGGTTCATTTCCGTTTTAGACTTGCAAAGTTTAATTGAGAAGTTCTTCCCAGTGGAATTCTGAAAGGTTTCTATTGTGTGAAATTTGGGGATTTCAGATTATATTTTAGGACTTGTGGTCTCAGTGCTCTTGACATTCTTCAGTTTCAGGCTTGGTTCTCCTTGTTCTTCAGGACACTGTGGGATCATGTCCTTTGACAAACCTAAATCTATTAGGCAGAGAAAGTAGCGTGGAATTCAAGGAATTTTAGTGCCTTGCTTACAACTGAAAGTAATTGTAACAACCCTGCTCAGTTCCAGGTGGTGGTTTCGACACCATTATTTATTTAGTTACTGTATCCCATGCTTCATGCAGTAACCTCGGGCAGGTGTTCAGTGCCCTGCAGTGTCTTCCAGGTCTGGCCTTTGTTGTTGAGCTCTGAGAACTGTTTCCTCCTTGGGGCGGTTCACAGGGAGAAGGCCCTTTGGAGGGTCCTCCAGAGGCCAGGGTCTGGGTCCCTCCACTTGGCAGCTGTGTAGAAGAGAAGGCTTGGTTGGACAGCCCCTGGCATTGGTTTTTGGTTTTCCCCATGCCCTTGGGCAGGCAAGTCACTTGCAAATCTTTCCTTTCCCTCAGGGAAGGTGATGCTGGGCCCTCTGCCCCCCAGTCCCCTTTTGAGCTGACCTTTAGATTAAAGAGATAAAATG
Source organism: Taxidea taxus jeffersonii (assembly GCA_003697995.1). NCBI lineage: Eukaryota > Metazoa > Chordata > Mammalia > Carnivora > Mustelidae > Taxidea > Taxidea taxus. The sequence goes on along the minus strand of RCUC01000157.1, from coordinate 72,937 downwards.
TGAGAGCCAAGGCAGAAACATCTGGAGAACTGCATCTGTCCTTCCTTCCCCTGCCCCACACTCCCCTCCCACAGGCAGGGTTTAGGGAGGAGGAGTCCCCTCCATCACTCACTTCTGGGCGCACCCATGCCAGGGCTACTCCGTAGAATTTGGTAAGTAAAGGAGACTGCCCAGGTTCTGTCTTAGGCCCATTCTTCAGCATTACTTCTTCTAAACCTAAGATCCCCATTTGTGGTTGAAGGAAGTGAAGCTCAGAGAGATTTAGTACCCCGCCCAAGGTCACGCAGCTGGTATAATGCGTCCCAGGATCAGCATATGAAGCCAGTTCCTAGATCGGTGGCTCCATGGCTGCCAGGCCAAGAAGATGGTGAATTAAGTCACATATCAGGTTTTATTATTATGGCATTTGAATGGAGTTGAGATAGATTACAACATCAAAACCGAGGTCGACTTCCCCTTACTCGGTATATTTGTGTAGAAACGGTAAAGTACACAGTAACTTTGTTTTGTGTTCTTGGTGGTCTCTTTTACTCTGACTTTGAAACAAGCCTGTGGCTAAGGTCCTAAAAACTTGGGTGTGACTCGGTCAAGCTTTCAATCAGGGTATTGTCTCACTTTCCTTTTGTCTTCTTGAGAAGGGGCAAGAGGCACCTCTGCCCCCTTGTTTTCAGCCCTCTAAACACTGGGGGGACCCAGTACTCTGCCCCTCTCAGACTGGGTATACTGGCCATTGAATATGAGAGGGTAAGGCTCCTGGGGGCTGGACTGATGCCACCTCCTTTATGTATGTGTGTGGTGTGTGTGGAGATGAAGCTGCTTATGGTTTGGAAGCCTGGGTTGATGATCCATTTAGGGGTGTGGGGTGTGTGTGTGTGTGTGTGTGTGTGTGTGTGTATGTATGTATGTGTAGGGAGGCTGATGCTTTTTGAAAGCCTGGGACTGGACCTGCCAGTTTCTCTGGTTTTTCTCTGGAATGTGCTCTGTTGGCAGACTGTCAGAATAAGTTAGCCGCCCCCCCCCCCCATGAAGGCCTAGATATGGAAATGGCTTCATGCTGGGGTAGGCTTTATTTAAGCAGATGACCTTGACTTCACTCCTAGATAGTACCGGTGCTTGGGAACCTGGGAAGATGGGATTAATTCCCTCCCTCCCCTGCCCAGGTGACCACCTAGGTAACCTGGTGGAAAATATGCCTTAGGCTGTGATACTGGGTGCGCCCTAGAGGGGACTGAGGGGAAGAAAGGCCTAATGGGCTTGCTCAGAGCCCTTAATAATCAGGCCTCCGAAAAAGACACTAGGGTTTTCAAAATACCCATCTTTGGCATCTTGGCTGTTTTTTTTTTTTTTTTAAAGATTTTATTTGTTTATTTGACACAAAGAGAGAGATCACAAGTAGGCAGAGAGGCAGGCAGAGGAGGAGGGGGAAGCAGACTCCCTGCTGAACAGAGATCCCAATGCCAGGCTCATCCCAGGACCCGGAGATCATGACCTGAGCCGAAGGCAGAGGCTCAACCCACTGAGCCACCCAGGTGCCCCTCTTGGCTTGTTTTTAATGAGAGTGGGCTGGTTGATACTCTTCGTGTTCACCTGGTTCTGGTGATTCTGGTCCAAAAAGGCAAGTTGGAGCCACTGATTGGCCAGTTTCTGGACATGTGCTCTCGTCTTTCCCTCCTTCCCAGTCTACTTGTTTGCTTCCTTCTTCATACCTTTCATTGTGCCTTCTGGGTACTTCTGCTATTGGCCATTTTGGCCTTGTCCTGACTTTTGTACAGTTCTCTGTAGTGTTTGGTATATTTAGCAAAGGAGCCTAAAAGCCTGGCTTTGACATCAAACCCTGGTTCCATAGCTCCAGTCTTGCTTTTGCTGGGCATGTGATCTCAAGTAAATTATTTTGTTTCCTTATCTGAAAAATAAAATAGTAATATGATAAAGGGAAAATGATGAAATAATGGTGAATGGCCCACAATGAGCTTTGCCATATTGTCTCCCCCAGCTGGTTCCATATTCCCTGTTTTCTCTGCCTCCAGCTCATTGCCACCCCCCCCCCCCTTTCTGAGGGCTTTGTCCCAGGCAGAATGGCCCCGTCCGACGGGAGCTCATTTATTTGCTTTTCCATCTTCCTCTATTGAGTTTAGTTTTAAGCTTTTCCCAGCTTTCACTCTTGCTGGGTTTCCTGCTCTGTTGTTTTTCTCTCTTCAGACAATTTCCCTTTTGCTTTTGCATTTTTACACACAAGACACACATAATGCACACATGTGTGTGGCCGGACTCTTCCCCCTTTTATCCTCTGTTCTTATCATCCTCCTTTTATTCTCTGCTTTTATCACTGTGAGATCTTAGAGACTGCCCCTATAGTTTTCTTGAGTTTCACCAAAAATGGTCATCAGAAAAGCACCACTTTTTGATTCTGCGGCCTTAACACTGGAGAGCATCTTATGGCTTCTGGACTTAGAGCATTCTCAAGAGTTGTTACTCTTTTGAAAAGACATAATGAATTCGCATTCTTATGTTTATGAACTTGTAGAATTACACACATTTCTTCTACTTATCTCTTTGACGTTGGGCAACCTCTTTAACCTTTTTGAACCTCAGTTTCCTTACCTATAAAATGGACCTGGTCATGCCTTCCTCCTGGATTATAGCAAGGGTTAGCATAGTGCTGGCAGAGAAGGTAGTGTCCCATAAGTCACCCATCACTAGGTAGTCACCACCTCTGGGTGATCGTTGTCACCCAGTAGCTAAAATTAGAATGCCAGGGACTTCTTCCTGTAGCATCTGTCTCTCTGTGTGAGGGAGGGGGACAAGAAAAGTATCTTAGATTTTATTTGAGATCTTCAACATTTTTATTATGAAAAAATTCAGTATAGTAGAGGGCAGTGGACTTCCCATGTCCCGTCATCCCTGAGCAACGGTCATCACCTCCTGGCCATTTTTGTTTCTTCTAAACCCCTGGCTCGTCTCCCACTGGATTTTTGTTCTGAAGCAATCCCAGATGTCATACGATTTCATCTCTAAAGTTTCCAGTAAGTGCTTAAAAACTATGACTCTTTAAAAAAAATACTAGCTGTAATATCAGCATCACATTAAAAAAAAAAAGATTTTATTTATTTATTTGACAGACAGAGATTACAAGTAGGCAGAGAGGCAGGCAGAAAGAAATTGAGAGGAGGAAGCAGGCTCCCTGTTGAGCAGAGAGCCCGATGTGGGTCTTGATCCCAGGACTCTGGGATCATGACCTGAGTCGAAGGCAGAGGCTTTAACCCACTGAGCCACCCAGGCGCCCCGCATCACAACATTTTAAAATAATTCCTTAATATAAAATATCTATAAAAGTTACCATTCAGATTTCCTTGATTGTCTCGTCAGTGTTTTCCCACAGTTGGGTTTGTTGAAATCGGGTCCGGACAAGATCCACAGGTTCTGTTTGATGACTGTGTCTCTCAAAACTCTTTAGAGACCTTTCTTCCCTCCTTTATTTTCCCTTTACAGTTGGTTTGTTATAAAAGCCTCCCTGTGTCTCTCTCGAGTTCCCTTCTTTCTGGATTTTTGCATCCTCAGGGTGCCACGGATCGTGTTCCACTATCCTCTGTAATTCCCACAAATGGGAATTTTATATCTACAAGCTCGACCTGCTTTAGGTAAAATGTTTTTGTTTGTGGGTTGGTGTTTTTTTTTTTTTTGAGGAATATTTCATAACTAGTATTTCCACCAGAGGCATGTAATCATAATGTATAGTTGTCTCTTTTTGTGATATTAACAGCTGTTGGTTTATGATCTCGGCCCGTATGTGTTATTTCTTACGGGCTCTGTACACTGGTAATATTCCAGTCCTCTTGATCTTCCTTCATTTATTAGCTGGTAGACTCTTACAGAGAGAAATGTGCTTATTGGTTATTTGGTTAACTTGGTGTATAGTTTGTATAGGAGAGGCTGGTTTCTGGTTTTGTTTTTTTGTTTGAATATCATGCAATTGTAGATTTTAAATTATTGGATGTTTTGAATACATTGTAGTTCCTCTTATTGAAATTGTACCATCTTTGGCCATGAGGAGTTTCTTCAGTGGGCTCCTTTGTCCTTTTGATGTGACCTGGATAGTTTCTTTTTAATTTTTAAAAAAATTTTAAATTTTTTAATAAACATATAATGTTTTATTAGCCCCAGGGGTACAGGTCTGTGAATCACCAGGTTTACACACTTCACAGCACTCACCATAGCACATACCTTCCCCAATGTCCATAACCCCACCACCCTCTCCCTAACCTCCCCCCACAACCCTCAGTTTGTTTTGTGAGATTGAGAGTCTCTTTTATGGTTTGTCTCCCTCCCTATCCCATCTTGTTTCATTTATTCTTTTCCTACCCCCAACCCCCCCCCCCCCACGGTTGCATCTCTACTTCCTCATATCAGGGAGATCATAGTTGTCTTTCTCTGATTACTTATTTCACTAAGCATAATACCCTCTAGTTGACTTGAATAGTTTTTGATAGCTTCCTGCTACCCAGTCTCTTCCTGTGTATTCTTGACTTAGAATGAACCATTTCTGCTGGATTTTTGGTTCCTTGTAGTGGAAAATGTTATCTCAAGGCTAAGTGTGAGCACTAGGCTCTCTGCCTAACCCCCATCCCTCCAACTTGTTCAGAAATGGATCCCACCTTCCACGTCAACTTGTTGACCAATGGTAGATCCTTTCCTTGCCCTCTGGTGCCGTGTTGGCTTCCTTGGCTGCCAGTCGCCACTTCCGTGCCCTTGCTTGTCATCTTGTCCTTTTCTCCCCAAAGAAAAAAGGCCAAGCCAAAGAATTCCACAGGGACAGTTCGTGGTTTGACACTCATGGTGAAGGCCAAAGCTCACATTAATTTAGGTTTCACAGAAGACTTCAGTCAGTGCCATCGTTGTGTCTACCTAGTAGTTTGTTCTGCTCCTTGTTTAAATAATCAGAAGGTGAGAAATTCCTGGTCTTATTACCTCTCTGAGCCATTCAGATGGCAAGCTATGTTTTGAAAAGATGGTTGGGGTCATTTACACACATCTGTTTGAATAAATACTCCTTGAATTAAGTTCTGTACCTTCCTCTCATGAAGTGTTTAAGGTTGAATATATTTAATCTTTCAGTCATTTAAAGAATTTATCACTAATACATTATTTTTATAAGCAAAAAAAAAACATTAAAGCTTTGTGGTTTTAGGCAGATTTGTGCCGTGGAGTCCTTAGAACACAGCAAGTGTGGTGCTGTTGTGGCAACACTATAGTAAGCCTCTAAGCCTAAAATAAGTTCTTTTTTCTTTAATAGGTCTGCTGTTAGAGGTATTTTTAGTAATTCCTATCTTTGTTTCTTGGAAATTGTTTTGATACCCATGGTGGTTCATTGCAGAATATGCACTTAGGGAACAAGTAATGACTAAAAAAAAAAATTAAAAGCTCATTTTAAGGAAGAAGCTATATGGCTCTCCTCGGAGGGTCCATTCAGGCCTGGAGTTTCAGCTTCAGTAATACTTTTTTGTTTTGTTGATGAAACAAAGCCATGTGCGTTCACCACCAGCCAACACTGAGCGAGTGAGGAGTCCTGAGATTATCATCATTCATGACATCCCTGAGAAATAACCAGCATCCTGTCCTGTGAAATTTTGGATACTCACTTAGTAACTAACAACAGCCCGCCCTCCCTGCATTTTATTTTTTTTCTTTCTCTCTCTCTTTCTTTCTTTCTTTCTTCTTTCTGTTTAAAGGCAGTGTGCTTCATTTAATGGTTCCTCTGTATTAAAGCAAAGCATAGCATTGTAGGGGTTCATCCCCTCCCCTTTCCTCCATGGGCATAGAGAGAGGGCAAGGAGCCCTGTAATTCACAGGCAGGCTGGGCCTCTGTGCCCCGAGGTAAACTCAGTTTCACAGAGGGAATTTTCATTGTGGTCCTGTGGCTCCCTGACACAGTGGAGGCTTCAGGAGGCAAGTGGTAAAAGCTACTAAAGAGAAAGCTGGACCGGGGCCACTGACGTCATGTCAGTAAATCTGCTGGAGGAGCCCCACCGTGCAGTGCCCGCCAGCCAGCCCTTGCACTTTGGCCTTGCCTGGTCCACTGTTCTCAACTGTTTCCTCCACCCCCCAGCCCCCAACCAGCCTACATTGTTGTTTTCCTTTTCCTCTGTGCTCTGGGCTGGTGTTGAAACCCGAAAACACTTGGAAAGCCATCCCTGAAGCTGGTCCTGTGTTTGATGCCCTCCGCTGGGGGGAAGGGGAAGCCCAAGGATCGGTGGGCAGGGGAGGATTGAAAAGGACTCCTCGATGATGATTCGGATCTATGGGGACCTCGTGGGAAGTAGCCAGAGGTGCTGGCTCCTGACTCTTTACTTTTAGAGTGCTTTTAGAAAGCTTTGCTCTTCAGTACTGGGCCCATGTGTGCATGCGTGCCCATCCCCATTCTTCTGCTTGTGCAAACATGTGTGCGTGTGTGTGGTGGGACGGAGAGAGTAATGTTCGAGGTGGAGGACAGTGGAAGTCCTGCAGTGCAGTGTTCTGGAGAGGGTGATTTAAGAGAATGAGTTCCACTGGGAGCCCTTCAGTGCCCATTACTCACTGGTCGGCTAACTCTGAACTCTCCCTGGTTTGCAACTCTAACAGTTAAATCTAGAGCCACATGCTTCTTCACATCTTGGGTATTTAGAGGCACAACCCCAAATGCGCCTGAATTAAAATATTGCTGTGCTAAATCTATTTTTACATCGAGGGGAATGACATCTACAAATAAACCTTATCCCACCTGTTATCCACTTTTGGGAAGTTTGAACGCGGTCAAGTCACAGCCCACAGACCAGGCTTTTGATCATGGCTTCAAATGGGATGTCCACATATCCCTTTTCCTGCCGTTGGCGTGCTGTTTGATTTTATTAACCATTGCCGTCCCATTTTTTATTTTGCTGTGAATATTCATTTGCAAATAAGAGCGAAGCCTAAGTTCAGGTTGGGTTTGAAGTCCCTGAGTCTTAGGGTCAGAAACATATTAAAATCAGTATCTTATCCATGAATCATTAGATGAGTCAGTTCCTGAAACCACTACAAGCCTCATAGTTCTTGGCTACAAGCAAAAGCAGGAAATCCAGGCTTCAATAACTTCCTTTCCCGGTCCTGGCTGGAGTTGCATTGGTGGTTAGGTTCTGCTGCCTGCCTTTGTAAGCAGTAGGAAGATGTATGTCTGAGGAACAAAGGCACTCGAGTCAATTTATTGAAACTGTTTATAATTTGTGGTCTTGATGTGAATGTGAGGCTGCACTGGCATACCCTGCTCGGCTGTGCAGCTCTGCACACTCCTCCTGGGAAAGCGGCGGGCTGGGTCCCTCGAAAGGCCCCAGCAAACGCAAGGTGAATGTGGTAGGGAGCTTTGACGTTCCAGTGAATCCCCATGTGGGCGTGGACACAGGCAGGAGGCAGAAAGCTCTGGAGCCCATATGCACAGCTGAAGTATCAACTTCTTTTGTTCTCTCGGTTAAGAGAGAGGGAGGGCAGAGGGAGGGAGGGGAGAGAACGAGAGAGAGAGAGAGAGAGAGAGAGAGAGGGAAAGAGAAAGAGGGGGAGAAAGAGAGGAGAGGAGAGAACACACCCATGCCAGCCCGCCCAAGCTCTGGCTTGTCTCTTGCTGTTTTCTTGCAGTTTACTTCCTTATAAGCAGGGTCTTTTTTCTTTTTCTTTCTTTCTCTTTTTCTTTTAATTCCTTTTGCAATGTTTCAGGCCAGTCTTACTGATTTCAAAATCAGCTTGGTAACTGTTTTATTAAATTCTTGAGAAAGTAAGGGAGAAGCATGAAGTGCTGATCTCCCAGTGTAGTGGGTCCACTGAACCTTGAGTGTCTCCTCTTTAATGAGCAGCCTCCGACTTGTATGTGTTCCTCTGTCGCAGCCGACAGGGGTTGGTGTCTCTCCCCATGGGGCCCCTGCTCACTGCTGCTTTAGGCTTTGCTTGTGGCTTCATGGACTTCTTCGAGTTTGAAAAAAAAATTAAAATCGAGTGTGATGCGTTTTCATTTATCCACTCCTCTGTTCTTTTCCTACACTAATTGGTTTAGCTGGCTGTGAGAAAATGGGACTGAACTTGGACTTTTTTTCCCCACTGGGTATGTATGGCATCACCAGAAGTTCTGATAGAAGTCTAAAAATAGAGTGGGACGGCACACCCTGTGAAAGAGATAAGGAAAGAGGAGGAGGAAAAGTGAAGTGATGGGCAGTCATGTCAGGACGCTGTCTCTTAAATTGAGCTCGCTTCTAATTCATAGCTGGCAATGACTCAGAAAGGTCCATTTCTGTTTCAGCCTTTGTAAAGGATAAAATAAAAGCAAATGCAAAAGTTTGCCGGCCTTGTTAATGAAGCCGGGCTGATTCAGAGCACAGATAGGCTGGTGAGCGCCACTTTGTTCTTATTTGTAATCATTTGTGTTTCGGGTCTAGGTAATTTCTCTGTTCACCCTCCGTCTAGACTGAGAGGTTCGGATGAGCTGTTGAGAAAGTTAGGCTCATTTTGATTTTAGAGGTTTGAGAGTCATGATAGCAGACTTGGGTTCTCCAGATTTCAGGCTTGTAAACGGAACAAAACAAGACCTTTAGTCCTAGGTGAGTTTGTTAGGAAATCACTGAAAATACATTCCTCGTATTGATGTATGAAGGGTTACTGTCTAAACTTGGAGGAGACTTTTCCGTATGTCGTCAGAGATACAAACCCTTATTTTTATTTGTCCTTCATTGATCTGAGAATTAACTTCTTTTTAATGTAGATTTCAGGCTGGGAGTCCAGGCTGAAGCTGGATTGCTTACCTTCCCTGGACCAAGTTGTTCAAGGCACCAGGGATTGATTCATTAATTAAAATCAATGTAAATGGATTTGTAAGCCTCCTGTAACAGATTATCTTATTAGCAACCACACAGAGCAGCCTGTGATCGGTGAGGAATGTGTTTGTTGCCCTAGGTGAAAGAGACCCCGACTGATGGACTCTTTGGGGCTACTTTATGAGAAACCCAGTGGCTTTTGTGAAGGAGGGAGCCTTGCTTTAACCTTTACACTGCACCGTCTCTTCCTATGGAAAATTACTCTTAGTACATTTGCCCCAGAAAGCTTCCGCTCTGTGTTGCAGTGTGTTCCGTGGCTCCCGGCGATGGCTGCATCTCTCTCCCGCCTTTTTCATTCATGATCTCAAGGACGTTTTCATATATTGGCCAGCTTTTGCCTGTTTCCAGGCAAGATTCCTGCCGAGAAGGAAGAACCAGAAATGAATTCCCATTTGATAACAACAAAATGCTTTTTTTCCCTTGACCCAAGCAACCAACAAGCAAGCTACAGAAAATACATTTATCTGTTATTTGAGGATCTGGCTGTACAGCTGTGCTCCCTTGGAGTGAGGATTAAGAAGACAAGATGGTACCTTTGGAAAACCTTGTGGCTTTAACAAAGGTCAGAGTTGATTCAGCTATCATTGGTATCGTTATTTTTTGTAATGGTGCCGGGCAGGTAGATATCTTCTACAGTTAGACCAGCTTGCCCACCTCCTCTGTGATCCCTGTGATCAGGGGCGGCAGCGGGGGGCGGGGCATCTCACCCAAGCTGAGTTAGTTAAACTATCTCCTGAATATTTTGGAATGGGAATGGCAATCCTCGCTCGTCCTTGATGCTCACATTATGTTCAGGGAATATCTCACCGGGGAGATTGTTGACTCGTGGGTAGAGAGAAGCATGGAACAAGAGCACTTGGCAGAGAGAAAAGAACAAAGCAGTTAAGCCTCATTTGTGGATGGTTTTCCATTTCTTGGTTTCCATTTCTTGGTTTCCATTTCCCATTGGCTGCAGTTCTTGACTCAGGGTCTTCTGATAGACCCCTTGGCCTTATAATGAACCCAGGCTCCCCTGTCCCATTCCCCACCCCTTAGGTTCCCAGGAGTGTGTTACTGTTAATTCAAATGGTGTCTGGCCAACTAGTTTGCTGGGAAATAGGCCCTGTGTGATGTTCTGGAGAAGCCCCAGTCACAGGGGCAGCTCCTTGGTAGCACGTGGCTTGTGCTGGGTCTGCACACAGGGCTGCTGTTCTGAACCCTGTGCCCCAGGGTGGATTCGGTCGCAGGAAGCCTTACTCTGTTCTCTGAGTATTAGCCAGCGCCATAGGAACAGTCGGGGTGACCACCTATTGTGTGTCTCTGACTGGAAGATTTCAAGGCCTCACCTAGGCTCTGCTGCCGCAGGATTGGTCTTGTGGCTTTAGGTTTGTCTGGTGCTTCCTTCAGACTGGGTTGGTGAGGAATATCCCCTCCCCCCCCACCATGCCCCAGGGCGCTGGGATGATTTGGTTGGCTGAGCACTTGGAAGGAAGCAGGCCAGGTGTGTCACTGGACCTGAGTGTCCTGCCTGGTGGCACCACCCCTTGCTTCCTCCCCTCCCATCTCTGATCAATGTGGAAAGCATGCTCTCTCTGGCCTTCGGCGAATGCTTCCTGACAGAAATCCTGTGTGTGTACTGTGCACGTGTGCTTCCACCTTCCTCCCAGGGAATCTCTCAAACTCATTGGATTAGCAAATGGATTAAATGGCAGCTGCCGCCTTGAGGAGACCAGTAAGATGTGTGCCCTCAGGGGTGGTGGCAGAAACCGAACCCTGCTTCCTCCACTGTTCCCCGGATGGGGGTGGGGGCAGCTGCTGTGGGCAGGCAGCGGCCTTGAGGAGGGATGAAGGTTTGGATGAGACTTAACATCCGGAAAGAACAGAGTAGAAGCTGTTAAAGAAGGTAGAGTTTGTTTTGGAAAGTCCTTGTCAGGCACATCGTAGCAGATGTACCCGGAGTGTGTGCTGGCTCGTTTTACAAAGTTGAAGCCTTTTTTAGTTTAGGCTTGATATGACATGTTATGTTCTACTTATTGAGTTCGTAAAGTTTTGTCTGTATAGTTAGAAAGTGGAGGGACGCCTGGGTGGCTCAGTGGGTTAAGCCTCTGCCTTTGGCTCGGGTCATGGTCTCAGGGTCCTGGGATCGAGCCCCGCACCGGGCTCTCTGCTCAGCAGGGAGCCTGCTTCCTCCTCTCTCTCTGCCTGTCTCTCTGCCTACTGGTGATCTCTGTCTGTCTGTCTCAAATAAATAAATAAAATATTAAAAAAAAAGAAAGTAGAAATAGAAAGTGGAAAGCTGGAGGGTTTTCTTTCTCCTGTAAATTGAGAGGTGACAGGAAGGGGAAACTTGGTCGAATGTTATCGGGATGTGGCTGTGAGGAGGGTGGATTTATGGAAGTGCGTTCCCAAGGGTCTAATAAAAAATAATGTTCATCTGATGCTTTACAGGTCACACGCTTCTTTCAGTAGGCTAACTCTCTTAGCCCTCATGACAACTTGCCTTTCACAGATGAGGAAATGAGGTCTCAGAGATGAGGCTTGCCCAGGATCACACAGCCAGTGAGCATGGGGGGAAGGGTGGAGAGCGGCCAGCATGGAAACTGTCCCAGGAAACTCCCTGGGATGCTGTTGAATCCTGCAGAAGGCCTCCTTTGCTGTGCGCTCTCCATCCTGCTGGCTCTGGGTAGGGGTGAGGGGGTGGGGGGAAGGATGTGTTAGGACAGGGTTATGGAAGAGTGATCTGGGGGTTGGGGAGGGCAGGCAGGTGGGGTCTGGGGACAGGAAAGGAATAGTTTGAAGCTACCAGTTTAGACAGGTTTCTGCAGTGTTCAGAGCTAAGAAAAAGCAGGAGTGGACTCAGATACCTGCCCACTGGATTGCAAACCAGGCCACATGTCTTTGTCAGGCAGGGAGGGTTTTTTTTAATTGTTTTTGTTGTTGTTGTTGTTGTTGTTTTTTGTTTGTTTGTTTTTCCTAAAATACTGATTGCTGCTGTTCAGCTGGATCTTCTAAGTCAGACTGGCCAATGGTGATGCTTGGGGGGGGGGTGTTCTGAAACCTTCCCAGGAGATTCTTGTTTAGGTATCTGAGTCCCTCTTAATTTTGGCTCCAGGTTTCTTTAACTAGGAAAGTTCCATAAAATATAGCTACTTAACATCTCCAGGGAGCTTGTTAGACTTGCTGAATCTGAGATACCCCTCCCCCCTCATCTCCAGGCCTGCTGAATTAGAATCTTCATTTTAACAAGATTCCAGGTGAACAGTAAGCAGAGTACCATTAGAGAAGCACAGCTAATATGGAAATTTCAGGGGACTGTGGGATGGGGTAATTATACTTCCCAGGGTTGTCACATGTCTTTTGAGTTTCCTTGTCATATAACTTTTCCATTCAGAAATTGATTTTAAATCTGATTTATCAACTCTTCCTTTATGTTTTCTAGGTTTTTCATTTGCATGTGGACTATCTTACTTTGAAATTATTGGAAGAGAGTCTTACACTTTAAAAAAAAGGGTGGTCATAATGTACTTTGCAGAGTTGACTGTGTCTGGAATTTTTTTGGTGTATAAAGAGTGAGGTAGGGAATCCAGACTTTCATACCTAATGCTTGGCTTTTTTCAACACTGTTCATTGAAATCTTCTCCATGGATCGATACACTGAATTCATACATGTTTTATTATCTACCTGGAGCTCTGTAATGGGTTTTTTAATATCTAGTACAGCTACTCATTTCTCATTACTCTACATTTTAAGATTTTTTCACCCGCCTGTTCTTACCAGTTTCGTTATTTAGATCTATTTAGTTTTAGAAACACTTTGTCTAATTCAGAAAAATTTTCAGAATCTATTTTTATTGGGTTCCATTATGTTTATAGATGAGTTTAGCCTCATTAATTTTAAAACATATTTTTGTCTTTTCTAAATTATATATACTAGTTACTCAGAACATTTTCCAGTAATTGTCATGCTAGCCTTTGTATAACAGGTATTCTGAAAGTTTTTTTTTTTTTTTAAAGATTTTATTTATTTATTTGAAAGAGAGAGAGAGAGACAGAGTGAGAGAGCAGGTCAGAGGGAGAAGCAGACTCCCCATGGAGCTGGAAGCCTGATGTGGGACTCCATCCCGGGACTTCAGGATCATGACCTGAGCTGAAGGCAGTCACTTAACCAACTGAGCCACCCAGGTGCCCCTGAAAGTTTTAAGAATCTGCCTTCTGTGAGGTTATCTTTGGAGAGACTCTCCCTAACCTAATTGTCCTACCCAGTAGGTGTCTGTTCTCTTTTCTCCTCAGACCAGCTTCTTCTTAATCTGAATCACTACGTCCTACTCATTTCTCTCAGTAAAATTAATTTGTTGATTATATGACTTACCCCTTAGATTGTAAGCCCCACAAGGAAGGTTCCATGCTGTTTTTGGCCAGCATAATTGCTCAGTGTTTAGGACATTTCTGGCAGTTGGTGCTTCATAAATATTTGTTAAGTGAGTTGGAATGAAAGAAATTCTAGTACCAAGAGCTTCTGGCCCATTAGTTGAAGATTAGCTTTCTGTAGAGTTGTGTGGGTTTGAATCCTAGGTTGAGTTCAGGCAACCATTTGAGAGATTATGTATGTCATATATAAAGTGAATGTGTGGTCTTGGGGGAAGCATTAGTTATCTGTCATGAGAGGAGGACAGGCCCGGGAGTGTTTTCACCTAGGAGAGCTGACAAGGTGGTAAGAATTCATTATGGAGAGTGGAGGTTGGCGACCACCAGTGTCTAGCACAGGCCTTGTCACCGAGCAGGTCATTTTCTTGGTGAATCATGCTCTGACTCAGATTCTGCCACTTTGAATGTAGCAGCACCTCCCTTTTAGAGTTCTCTGTTTATGTTAAATTCTTTTTCAAACTAGGGAAAAGAAGAGATTGTTGCACAGAGCTTTGGGTCTTTTTTCTGTTTCTGAAAGTCTCTTAGAGAAATGAGTATCACCCAGTTAGTAGAGCCTTTCATTTTAGGCACGGTTACCTGACTTGTGAGCTCCTTACAGACAGGGACAGAATCTTCATTCTTTCTAATAACGTTAACATCCAGGTGCTTGGAAAAATGCTCAAGTAGTGAGGGGCACCAAACTGTAAACCTCCCAATATATAGTTTTTACATGACTAAGTGACGTTTTATCCGTGGAGTGCAGTGGAAAGAAGTTCTGCGTATATTTTAGTTTCTGCTAGCATTCTTTTTTTTTTTTTTTTGATTTTATTTATTTATTTGACAGAGACCACAAGTAGGCAGAGAGGCAGGCAGAGAGAGAGCGCGGGGGAAGCAGGCTTCCTGCTGAACAGAGAGCCTGAAGCCGGGCTCGATCCCAAGACCCTGGGATCATGACCTGAGCCGAAAGCAGGGGCTTTAACCCACTGAGCCACCCAGGCACCCCTCTGCTAGCATTCTTAAAAGTCACACTGGTCGTAAAAAACTTTCCCTTCTGTGATGGGAGAATTTCTAGAAACTGTATTTCTCGACTGTCATCATTTCCCATCACCCTGAGGTGAGAAGGGTGGGATATTTGGATGGAGTTGGTCAGTCACTTAAAACACTGCTGCTTTTGCTTCTTAGTCCGTGATTTCAGGTCTGTGTTTGGGATAAATCGAAACTCCTGTAGCATTTGAGGCCTTTAACACATTTGGTGCCAAGGGACTTGGTCTTGTAGATTATAAGTAGTTCAGTTGATTCTTTCTTCAATAAAAATTTTCAAAAATGGGGCGCCTGGGTGGCTCCGTGGGTTAAAGCCTCTGCCTTCGGCTCAGGTCATGATCCCAGGTCCTGGGATCAAGCCCCGCATCGGGCTCTCTGCTCAGCCAGAAGCCTGCTTCCTCCTCTCTCTCTGCCTGCCTCTGCCTGCTTGTGATCTGTCTGTCAAATAAATAAAATAAAAATCTTAAAAAAAAATTTTTTTTTTTCAAGAAAAAATGGGGTGCCTGGGTGGCTCAGTGGCTTAAAGCTTCTGCCTTTGGCTCAGGTCATGATCCCAGGGTCCTGGTATTGAGCCCCGAATCAGGCTCTCTGCTTAGCAGGGAGCCTGCTTCCTCCTCTCTCTCTCTCTGCCTGCTTGTGATCTCTGTCTGTCAAATAAATAAAATCTTTGAAAAAAAATTTTTTTTTCCAAAAATGGTCATTGTGACCGCACTGCCCTCCTCTTCAGCCACCTCTTTGAGCTCTGTTTGAGGGTGTGTGGGAGAGGTTACCCTGGGAGGACTGAGCGAGGAGTCTGTCTCTAGCCAGGCCCGCCTTCCTGTTAAGCTTTGGAACAAAACCATAGCAGTCTCCACCTGGGCCCCTGTTGTCCCACCCCTTTTGAATTTATGTTTGCTTCTTCCTGTGTACCCTGTACACTATTTGAAGAGTGTGTGTAAGCCCGTCGTGTTTTCTTTAATAAAACTGCATTTATCTTTCTGTGGGACAGATTGTGTTCTTCGAGTTCACATTCTTAGAGAACACTGGGGACAGTTTACTTAGATTTTTTTCGCCCCTGTCTTTAAATAAAAGCTTCCTCTGATTTATCAACTCTAAAACTGTTGAAAGTTGGCAGAAAAAGTTGGTTGAAAGGAGAAGGCACTATTTTGGAGTGTTTTAATTTAGTAACTCTATTTTGGAGTGGTAATAAGGGCTTTTACTTTCTTAGAACCTGTATCAGACAGAGTACAACGAAGATCCCAAACCTAAATCTGCTTTTGATCTGGGAAATTGGATGTATGGAAAGACCATGCAGGGGGGTTTGAATAAATGAGGTGCCGCCATGTTGAAAGTTGTTTTTGGTTAAAAGGGAAATTTTGAATAATTGGAGCCGGTTGTGCCTGGGAGTCCTGCCTGTCTTTTTTGATTTCCAAAAGATGGTGTGAACTTTGAATTCATTGTATGCCAGCATCTGTGTTGGGTGCTGAGGAGTCAGAGAATGAGAACACCAGGTTAATTCAAGGATCGTCAAGGAACCAGGGTAGTGGGAGAGAGAGAGCTGTGTTAAGGAGATGATTCCAGTGTCCTGTTGTAAGGGATGTGTTGGGGAGGGGGAGGGCCTGCCAGAGAGGAGACTTGGGGCTGGGGGTCCTGAGTTTGGTATTACCAAAGTTAAGATAAAGACAGCTTACATAGGGATTGTGAGCTGCTTGTCCTTTTGATTGCCTGGACCATGTAGATGACACTCAATGTAAACAAGATGAAATTCCAGTGACTGACAGTATAATGCAGGAAACATGACCTGTTGCAGGGTTGCCCGCAGGAGCTCTTGAGGGCTGGTCTCCTCATCCCCATCTCTCTCTGCCTGGCCCCAGAACCCTTCTTTTGATCTGCTCCCCAGCTCTCTAACTGGAGACCTGAAGGAGGTGGAGGCATGCTCTGGACTTCCTTTCTCCTTTCTCCCTAGTGTGCGCTGGAATGGTGAATTCTTGCTGCCAGCATTGGAAGGCTGCCTTCTGGTCTGCCCCTTGAACCAGACCCTTTGTGTTTTCTACTTACTGTGTGTGCCATGGTTGGTACCAGCCCACAGCCATGTAGGGTGCCAGCATTGGAGCTGACCCTCCATCTTAAACTCTGGGAACATCACGGACAGGTTAAGTAGTTTCCCTCTCCTTCCGGCCATTCCCCAGACAGGTCCCCAGTCCCAACTCCCTCTTCTGCTTCATGCTGTCCATCTGAACAACGCTTTGTGCCTTAATGTCTTTTTTGATCCTTGAAACAATGCTGAGTGTAGAAAGTGTAAGGCTAGTAAGGTTCATTTTAGAGAAGGAGGATTTGAAGCCCTGGATGTGTAAGGGGCAGAGTCCAGGGGGAATCCTGAGTCTTTTTCAGGTGCTCATATGGCTGAGTGGCAACCTCCAGCCAGCGCTGTCTTTCTCCCAGGCTGTAAGGCTCGGTGAAGTGTGTCTCTTCCCCTTCTGAGAACGATCTTGCTGGGAACGAACTTCCCTCTGAAGGTACGACCATCTTCTCTTGTCTGGATTTCTCTAGCTGTCTTTGAGTTGGTCTTTCAGCTCAGGAGTCTGCTATGGTTAATAGAGTTGCTGTACCATCATCATTATGACCCAGCCATATGTCTCTTGTCGTTCTTATGACCAGCATTATGCTTAGCGCTTTGCGGTTGATTTGATTTTCATAGTATTTCTGTGAAGTAGGTGTAGGTAGTATTATCACACCCCTCCCTCATTTAACAGAAGCAGAGGCAGAGAGACTTGGCAAACCTTGTCCAGAAAGTGCAGCTAGTAGGTTTCGGAGCTGGGATTCAAACCCAGACTGTCTGACTTCTGTGGCTTTTAGCCACTACACCTGATCCCAGACCGATTTCTCAGGAGGCTCGTCTTCCCTATCTGCTTCATCACCCAGCCAGTGGACACGTCCTCTTGAGGGCCCAGCAGTGTGGTCTCAGTGTGTCCTTCAGCCTGGCGTCCTACAGATGGGATATTGTCATTTCCCACATGGGCCATCTCCATTCCATTCCCTGTACCCGGGAGGCTTCCCTGAGAGAATGAGGACTTTGGTGCTTGGCTGTTCCGCTGAGGTTGTGTATGACCTCGTGTGCGTCACTCCTGCTGGCTGAGCCGGGGTTTCCCTGCCCAGTCCACGGAGAAACCGTTGCCTCGCCTGCTGGTGTTGTAAGATGGAAGTGGTCCATCGCGCATGCTCAGAGAAGAGGACCATCTTTGTTGTTTGTCTGTCAAGTCCTTGTTTTCTCTGTAGCCACCTCCTTCAGGAAGTCTTCTCCCAGCCCCTTCCTCCCTTATCAGAAGAGGATCTTGACTTCCTGTGGCCCATTAGGGCACAATGGCACCCTTACCATCCGGCAGGCTTTACCATTCTTCGTTGATGTCCGTCCTGCCTTCTGAGCTGTAAGCTCTCTCGGTGAGGACTGTGGCTCGCACACCTTTGTATCTGCACAGTGCTCCGCGTATGGCTGGCATTCCGAGTATACCCGTGGACTGGGCGAGTGTGGGGCCACTGGAGGCCAGTCACTGTGTCCCTTGGACAGCGGGGTGGGTGGTACCCAGTGTGAGCTGACCTGCAGGAGCAGCTGTCTGCTGCATGGGCTCTGGGGGCTTTGGGGGCTCTTTTTGCTAAGCTTCTTCCCAGGTACAGCTGGAGAGGCTTCCTCTCGTTTTCAGATTGAGGTGTATGGGATAGTGCAAATTTGCATAGCCATCTTCTAAACAAATTAGCTAAACCTCCAAATCTCTGGAAGCAGAGTGGCCCTCAATGTGCTTTTCTTTTACCTTACCATATTTTGTTTTCTTTTATTGTATTTTATGGGTTGTTATTTGGTGAGGACCATTTTAATTATTATTTAAAACATTTTATTTTGAAATACAGTTGAAATACAATATTGTATTAGCTTCAGGTATTCAGCGTGGTAATTCAGTAGTCAGTATGTTATGAAATGCTCCCCATGATATGTACCGTCACCATCTGTCATCATGCAATGTTACTGCAGTATCATTGGCTGTGTTTCCCATGCTGCAGTTTTCATTCGCATGATTTACTTATTTTATAAGTGAAGTTTGTATTTCTTAATTAACCCTTCACCTGTTTCATCTCCCCCCCCCCCCCCCCTCCCTGTTTGGTGCCAACCAGTTTTTTTTTTGTTTTTTTGAGTTTTTTTCTGCCTTTTTGTTTTGTTTTTTTTATGTTCGAGATATAAATGAAATCACGCAGTGTTTGCCTTTGTCTCTTAGTTCACTTAGCATAATATTCTCCAGGTCCGTCCGTGTTGTCCCAAATGGCAAGATTCCATTCTTTTTTTATGGCCGGGTAATATTCCGTTGTATCCCCACACCACGGCATCCATCTGTCATCTGTCAGTGGGCGTTCAGGTCGCACATCTTGGCTGTTGTAAATGATGTGGCAACAGACACAGGGGTGTGGATGGCTTTAAGAATTAGAGTTTTCATTTTCTTCAGTAAGTACCCAGGAGTGGAATTACTGGATTGTAGGGTAGCTCTATTTTCAGCTCTTCGAGGAACCTCCGTGCTGTCTTCCACAGTGGCTGCACCAGCTTGCATTCCCACCGACACAGTGCACGGACTTCCTTTTCTCCACATCCTCGCCAACACTTGCTATTTCTTGTCTGTTTGATGTGGGCCATTCTCACCGGCATGAGGTGATGGCTCATTGTGGTTTTGATTGTCGATGTGCTTTTTAAATTTTTTTTTTAAGATTTTTTATTTATTTATTAGTTAGAGAGAGAGAGGGAGCACAGGCAGACAGAGAGGCCGGCAGAGGCAGAGGGAGAAGCAGGCTCCCTGCCGAGCAAGGAGCCCAATGTGGGACTCCATCCCAGGACGCTGGGATCATGACCTGAGCCGAAGGCAGCCGCTTAACCAACTGAGCCACCCAGGCGTCCCTGGATGTGCTTTTTAAAACCCTGCATGGCTTTTAGAGCATGCGAAGAGATATGTTGGAGGAACCTGGCCCCTGGGGAGTTGGCTTTGTGTTCGGTTTGTTGTGGGATTCCCCCTCCATGTACCGAGACCAGAGGAATGTCATGTGTGTGCTGGACAGGCCTCCCACTAAGCACAGGGAGACGGCAGTGTACTGGCCTTCAGTTTGGTATGTGGAGTTTGCCAGGGAGGCTGTCTTTCCCCTCTGAGAAGTTATGGGTGACAGAGGTGTCTGAAACCAGGTAGCCTGCATCGTGTGGATGACAATGTCCTGGTCTTCCCTTCTGCCCCCCGGGTCACTCCCAAACCTTCCCGGCTCCTACAGGGTGCTATAACTGAGCGTTCGTCCCCACTGATCACACTCACCTCTGTTGGATTGACCCCCTTCTCTCCCTCTGAGCCCCCTCGAGGACAGGAACTTGGTATCCCGCCTGGTAACACAGGAGCTCAGAGCATGCTTGCACAAGTCAAAATGTTTGGGTGTGATAAGAATAGCTAACATTTGCCAAGCACTGGAGCTGTTTTATGAGCAGGCGAGTCCTGGTTCTGGTGGTGGTCACCCATTTTCAGTATCTTCAGGTTCTCTTGGAGGACACTGCAGAGCTGTCCAAGGTGGAATACAATACTTGTGCTAACCAACACATACACTGTGTGTATGCCCAGCCATTTGCCTTGCAGAGTAGGTATCCACTGGGTACCTGTGGAGTGACGGACGGACCGACTGACTGAATGAATGCATGAATGAAAAGAGCCTCCATCTTCAGGGAAGGGAAGAGAGGTGGGAAGGACTAAACTTCTGTACTGCTCTTGAAGCTGAACTTGGTGCTCCGCTCAAGGGCTGAGGCGGGAACCGAGTGGATGGAGCTCTCTGGGCATCCACATTTCTTCCATGGAGTCATTTCTGCTCTTGAGACCTGCAGGTTTTCTGTATCTTCTCACAGTTTCCCAGGCCCTGTGTTTCCTCCCCTGTTCTTTGGAATCCTAGAGTTAGACTGCCCAGTTTCAATCAGACATGGACGGTGTACTCTTAGCTTCAAAATCCTCACCTCACAAGCCTCTGTGGAAATAGTTCGTGTCATTGGAACATGAGGAAGTACAGGGAAGAACCTGCATGCTCCCCTGGGTTAACCAGAGGCCCAGGGCTGGATTCTACCTGTCTTTGTGATCCCCCTTAATGGAAGAAGAGCGGAGGATGGCGGTTGTCAGCATTTTGCTTGCATTTGTATGTGTCTATCCAAGCAAACGATGAGAAGGACCAATTCTTTCAAACACTTGACATGTACAGAAATGAAGAAAAATCTTGCCTTAGACTGTGAGAACAAGGCAGCACAAATTGCTGAGATGCTGGGTTCTAGACCAGCTGCTACCAGAAGTTGTGTGTTCTGTAGGTAAATTCTGCCCATCAAGTAGATGGCCTTTTATTTTATTTTTATTTTTTATTTTTTTTAAAGATTTTATTTGCCTATTTGACAGAGCGAGAGAGATCAGAAGTAGGTAGAGAGGCAGGCAGAGAGTGAGGGGAAAGCAGGCTCCCCGCTGAGCAGAGAGCCTGACGCGGGGCTCGATCCTAGGACCCTGAGATCATGACCTGAGCTGAAGGCAGAGGCTTAACCCACTGAGCCAACCAGGTGCCCCATAGATGGCCTTTTAGAATGGTGCTGTACGTGTAATATACAATGTGTGCGTTATACTAGGGTGTCTTGTGCGAGTTATTGAGAGTAATAATAATTCTTAGGGGTGTACTTTTTCATACTGCAGTTTGTGAACTACTCAAGGGACATTTTAGCTAAAATATACCAAATGAGGTGATAAATTATATTTTTACATTGGCCGATGAACTCCATTGCCTGAATCTCTCAAATAGAATCTCACTTCTGCCCCTTGTGTATCTTGCTGAAACTTTTAAAATAAATCGAATGAGCTCCATTAGGCAATACGGGCTTGTGTTCTCACCATGCTTATTTACAAAGGCTGGTGGAGTGTCAGTGATGAAATTGAAACTTAGTTTGAACTCAGTGTGCGAAACAAAATAAATTTGGTGCGAAACAAAATAAATTTGACTCTTTTGAAGTATTACATAAATATCTGTCAGAGCCTGGTACCAAGTATCGAGGGATTTTTAGAGCTGACCTCACTGAACATTGAATTATATCATAGGAGATACATTTTAAGTGTTTTCCTTCAGAAATAAAAGCTTAAACTGGACAGTGAAAGTACTTCAGCTCCCTCCGAATTGAACATTTTCTGATAAGAACTGTTACCCAACTTTAGAATAAAAATTTCCTGTTGCCTTTAACCTTCAGGTTTCTGGGTTAGTTTAATTGGATGGCTTTCCGAGGCTGCGAGTAAAAGGTTAAAATAGACAACATTTGTAACTATTTATGAATCTGGGTTTTTGGTATATTGTGGGCAAAATAAAAGAAACTTTTTAGGAGCTTCATTTGTGATTTAAACCTATATTCATA
Organism: Taxidea taxus jeffersonii; assembly: GCA_003697995.1. NCBI lineage: Eukaryota > Metazoa > Chordata > Mammalia > Carnivora > Mustelidae > Taxidea > Taxidea taxus. The sequence goes on along the minus strand of RCUC01000157.1, from coordinate 51,232 downwards.
GGAACAGTTTTGTTGTTTTTATAGCAAAGCAAGGACTGTAACTTAAGAAATTGGAATCCCACCTTTTTATCCATTTTATTGTGTATCTGGTTTATTACATCTGAGGTTTCCTCTGACAGGATGGTTCTGCTGTTCAGACCATCACGGTGGCTATTTCTCAACGAGGCAGCAGATCTTCTGGGCTGCAGTGTGCGTGCCCACTTGGAAGCTTGTCATGGAGCCCCTTTCCTGGCTGCTTCGGACTCTGCAGGTGCTCTGGGGTAGCCAGAGCAGAGGTGATGCTGCTGCTGCACGTGGCCTGCAGTTCCTGAACACTCCGGGCTCGAGCTGGAGGGTCGGCCTGGCTCACGCCGGTCAGAGGAGCAGTGGTCACTCTTGTATCTCCTCACCTTCTCTGTGACCATCCCCTTCATTGCTGTGTTACTCTGATGGGAAAACCAAGAAATGGTTTGCCCTAAGAAACATGCCCTAAGAAACATATGCCCTAAGAAAGGGCATGTGACTGGCCCAAGGTCCTCTCTTGCCCTTGACCCCAGGAATCTTTTTACCATGTGAGTTGTTGCACTTGTGGATCTCAGTTGCTGTGTCTAGGAGGAGGGTTTTGGTTTATGAAATTGTCTCCAAATCATTGGCTAGTTGGAGATTTTCCAGAAAGTGTACGTCTGGGAAAGAAATAATGTTTGTGGCCCTTTTTCCTTAGCAGAAGCATAATGCCAGCAGAAGACTTGTTTACTCGTGCTGCTGTATTTGTGTGACTGGATGTTTGGCTCATGGTTTGTGGAGGAAAAGCAGTTGATATGTTTGTTCTTTTGAAAATACTGGACCGAGACCCAGCATCACCCCTTTCACTCCTCCTTATGCTTTTGCTTTGGTAGCCAGCCAGCTGCCTGCCTCTGTCAAAAACAAAATCCCTCTACCCAAGGACATGGCGGAGCTATCTGCAAGCCATTTTAAGGCACGTATTCCAATGTAATGGTGACATTTGAGTTCCTTTTCATAAAGTATATACCGGACCTTAAGGACTTTACTCACAGGCGACCTTCTCAGCTTAACTACATCACTCGTGGGTGATTTTCTCTGTGCTCTACTTTTTTTTTTTTTAAGGTTTTATTTATTAGGGAGAGAAAGTGCACACAAGCATGGGGAGGGGCAGAGCAGAGGGAGAAGCAGACTCCCTGCAGAGCAGGGAGCCTGATGTGGGGCCAGATCCCAGGACCCTGGGATCATGACCTGAGCCTGAATGAAGCAGCTGCTTAATGGGCTGAGCCACCCAGGGGTCCCTCTACTTGTTTGTTCTTTCTCCCCCCCCCCTACTTGTTTAATCTTAATGTATTTGCATTCCTAATCTGTTTAATTTCTCCTAACAGCAAAAATGGCTGGAGGGGGCCATTTATGGCTCTGAGGTAGTGGGGAGCATTTGCTAGAGAGAGAGATAGCAGGTGAGAGCTGAAGAGTGTGGGAGAGGGAAGCAGGGCAGGAGGCATATTGAAAAAGCTTGTCAAGCTGGGCTTCTTGAGCCCTCATTGCTCTGTTGCTTTGAGGGGTCAGCACCATAGTCTGCACAGTGGGGGCATTCACTTGTGGTGGTGATGTGGCTGAGATCCTTCCCAGGCATCCACCTCTGTTTAAGAAGACAGGGAAGAGTTGTAGAAATACTCTTGAAAAAACTGACAGGTTTCGCTGCTCCAAAGTGCTGATCAGTCTTCATACTGAAATTGTATTAACGAAGAACAGATTCCCCCAAGGATACTGGCAACATGAAATCGTAGGCTGCACCGGTTGGCAGCAGTGGGTTTTAGTTTTAAAAAATACTTCCTTTTGTACCAGTCTGTGCCCTTGGTCCTGGCTCTGCTCTCACTGTTCCCAGAGTCCCTTAGAGGACAGGAACAGTGAGTAGGGATGTACACCTCGGCTCCAGTAGCCGCTCCTTCCGGAGTCTGTCTCCGGGAGCTGGGGCTCACGGTATTGACAGGGGGTCCTGCCTGGGATCGCTTTGCTTTGCGGTCGGAGCCCAGAGCAGAGGACCTCCCTGTGGAGTAGTTGTTCCCTTGGGGTCTGTGCAGTTCCGTGTGGCACTGATGGAGCCCACGGTTGACCCAGCAAGGCTTTTGAACCCTGCGCAAGAGTAGAAACGTGCCTGTTTTTCTTGAAGGCGCAGAGTGATTGAGTGTGGATTAGCTCCACAGATGGGTTCTTGGGTCAGAGACTGTCCTGCTGAAGTGTTCTCCAGTGTTCCAAACGTCCTTGTCTGAGGTGAGGCTGGAAAAAATTTTATGTACTACAGACCGGAGTCTAAATTGTGTAGCTTTTCGGGAGGCCGTTTTGACAACAGGGAATTAAAGTGTCACATTTTGCGTACTCTGGGATGGGCAGTTCTACTTAACAGAAGTGACTTTAGGAAAAGAGCTGTATTAAGTGTGTACTAGAGTGGCCCTCACCATACTGTTTGGTGTAGTGACAAACTGGGACTTTAAAGAATTCACTGATAAAGGAATAGTTAAGTGAACTTCAGTAAAACCATATTCTGAATATTAGGAAGCCATTGAAAGTGAGGAGGAGGACTTACGTACTGTGATGGAGAGACGGCAGTGGGAATATGTGAGAGTTGCAGATCCGTAGGTCCCGTGATCCTGTCTTCAGTGTGTGTGTGTGTGTGTGTGTGTGTGTATAAAATGAGTACACCTTATATCATGTTTTTATAGCATTAATGTGGGGAAAGAATCTGTGTCTGGTGCTAATAGTAATCATTTATTTAGGATCACAGGAGGACTCTCATTTTCTGCCTAGTACATTTCTGTATTGTTTGTTCATAAATGATGAACCAGAAAAATGAGGTACTTAAATTTTACAACCAGCTTGGCCCCCTTTTTTCCTTTTCAGAAGGGAGCTTTTATACCTTTTAAAACTTCAGCACTGTTAACACGGCTCTCTTCCACCCCTGGTTAAACTTAGGCAACAGTAATAAGCAGAGAAATAATAAAGTGTTAGTAATTCGTTTAAAAACAAGATGGTGTTTTGTGTGTATGCTTCATGAAGATAATGTGGCAGCCGTTGCTGGGTCTCCTCCACCTTGGGTCATAGGGCTGAATGGGACTCGGCTCCTTGCTCTTGGGAGAGTGCACTGCGAAGTGAGGAGTGCGGTGGTCCCAGGGAAAGTGAACGTAAACTGGATGATGGCTGCTAACTCATGGAGGGCAGCCCAGCGCCCACAGCGAGAATGCAGGGGATTCTGGTCGTGCAGCCTGTCAGGGAGGAGTAAGAGCCTAGTTGGGCCAAGCACTGTTCTAGGCACCAGGGGCCAGAGCGGTGGACAAGGCAGATGAGATCCTGCTCTCGGGGAGCTTCTGTGCAGCAGGAGAGTGAGACAGACATGTCTTGAAGGTCATGATCAGTGCGGTGATGAAGAGTTGAGACCGTGCCTGGAAGCATTTGTTCCACATGAGTAAGGATGGGGGTGCAGTGAGGCTGTGCAGGGGAGAGGGTGGGTGGGAGCAGCAGGGAAGGCTGTGGTGTTCCAGGCAGAGGCTCCAGCTGGTGGGAGTCTTAGGGTGTGATCTCGGGAAGAGATGGTAAGGCCACGTCAGAGAATGCAAGGAAGAAAGTGGTAGTAGAATGAACAGCACTAAGGATTGTAAGCAACAGAGATCATGTCTGGAGCAGGAGCTGGGAGAGAGTGATGCGGTTATGAAATAATATTTGTTCACTGGGGTCCATGTTTGTCTGATGCCACTTAAGGCCACAGCTGGGGTTTTGCCCAGCTCAGCTTCTCCCTGTCCTCCGGGGTATTGCATATCCCGACCCTCCCCAGGAACCAGATGGACCCTTTGCGCAGAGGTCCTGGCTGGAAGAGCTGAGGTCTGTCGGCTTGACCAGTCCTCTACAATACACACTTTAGTCCTTTTGTGTCTGCTCCCCGCTTTCTGAGGGAGGGCACAAGATGCAGCTTCCGTCCCTTCCTCCTTGTCCCTGAAGACTGAAGGCAGGTCCTTTACTCTCTCCGGTTTTCCTGAGCATCACTACTAGGAAACTGGTAAGAAGCAAGGGTAACAAAGTAATAAAGGTAAAGTAACAAAGACAGCAAGGTAACCAGTTAACCACCGTAAATGAAGCAAGTATGGGGCCCGTGGGAAGGTTCTACCCCTACAGTCTTCTTTCTGAGCCTTGGTCCCTGACTCCTGGTTCAGCCACACCAGGCTTGCTAATCTTCTGTCCCCAGGGTAGAGGGTACCAAACCATCCTCTCTTCTGAGGTCCTCCCTACCTTTTTCCCCACCAAGAGCCTCCAGCCCAGTGCTAGGCCCGAAGGTGTAATTACAGTACTCTGGACTAAAGATGGAGTGTCTGTTTCCAGAGCCACTTAGGCAGTCTGTGTCTTTTGAAGGACATTCTATATAGTAACCTGATAGGGGCAGTCTTCTTTCTTCATGGAATCACACTGTTCCTCCTTAAAAATCTCCCACCCGCCCACCCATCCTTCCTTCTGTCTGTCCATCCACCATTCCTCCTTCCTTCCACCCATCTAATAATTTGAGCTCCTTGTCGGAGCAGACCCCTCTTCTTAGCTGTAAAAAAAGTCAGGGGGCTCTCAGGTCTCCTCCCACCAGTCTGACCATTGCGTGTCTGGAACCTGGCTGCCACTGCCTCCTGCCCCGAGTCCCTTTCACTTCTCTGCACACACACGGCTTTGGTTAATGCTTGCGTGTGGCTGACGTCTGAGCCCTGCCACCTAACTTGGCTGTGTGGCCCTAGGCAGGCTACCTGAACTCCAAGTCACCCTCCTCATTTGGTAAAATGGGAATAATAACATGCTTGTGTCCAAGGTTGCTTTGAAAGACTAACTGAAATAATGCAGGTCAAGTACTTGGCGCGTTGGCTAGAATTAGTTACTTGCCAAAGTCCTGCCAGTGCCACCGCCACCTGTTAGTATTACCATGACCCCTGCTGTCTTTTCTGCCCTTGGGAACTGCGTCCATCATGTGGGAATACTAGGGGAAGAGTAAAATGAGAGCCCAAGTTTTTCTCTGGGTGAGAATCGGTCAGATCCAGTGGGCGTGGGGTCGATGATGCAAGCGTCATCAGTTTTTGAACTGACAGCTGTTGAGGGGTGCCAACTGGGAATCCTTCACGGGAGCGGGGTGAGTCTTACGTAGAGCTTGAATCCGAATTGACGAGAAGCGCCAGCTTTGACGCAGACTGAATTGGAAAGGTCTTTGGCCTCTGTCTAGTTAAGAGAATTTTCAGCTGGGGGCCAGATATTTCTTAGGGGTTGGGGAGAAGGGTGTGCTTAATGTTGAGGGCCCCCAAACCCATATGCACACCCGGGATTGTCTGCAGCCTCATTTAATGAGGTGTGCGTTGTGTAACATGCCCGAGTGTTTTTAGATGTGTTAGAGTTTGCTGTCTAAAATGCAGATTCACTTAAGAAACATTTTTGGAGGGGCACCTGCCTGGGTGGCTCAGTTGGTTAAGCTGCCTTTACCTCAGGTCATGATCTCAGGGTCCTGAGGTCGAGTCCCGCATCCATTTCTCTGCTCAGCCGAGAGCCTGCTTCTTTCTCTCCCTCTGCCTGCCACTGTGCTCTCTCTCTCTCTGTCAAATAAATAAATAAAATCTAAAAAAAAAAAAATTACTGGGAGTTGTGGTCATCTGTTGGCCTTTAGATATGGGGAACTAAAATTACTACTGCTACCAGATGGGTCGTCTTTAGAATGTTTTGATGTTAAAAAGGGTTCCCAAACTTGAAAAAGTCAGGATCTATAGATTTTACCTGGTAAAACCAGAAAGGCAGTACTGGCAGCATTCCAGCTCATGTATTTATAGCTGGAGGCTTTTAGTTGCAAGTGACAGAAAAACTCATAAGGTTTTACAATAGGGACATCTTCTGTCCCCTAAGATTACAAATCCAGAGGTCAGGCGATCCTGGGGTTGGTTAGCTCAGCAGCTCAGTGACCTAATTGAGGACCTGGTTCTTTCCATTTTTTTCACCATACCATCCTCTGCATGTCAGGTCCCATTCTCATGGTCAGCAAATGGCTGCAGCAGCTCCAGGCATCACATCATTACACTAATGCCTAGAAGTATTTGTTCCTAGACACTCTTCTGTCTGTAAGGATGGAATGAATGCACAGTGTGATAGCCAGGGGAAAACTGAAGTAATCGCCTCTAGGGGCTGTTCACCTGCCTTTCTCTGGTCAAGGGAACAGAAGCCTCCTGAGTGCTAGTCCTAGAAGTGGGAAAGTCTGGGGAGTGGAGTGCTAGAAACTGGGCCCATATCTGTGTCCTCAGCAGCTTAGGCCAGGTCAGCCTCCAGTGGTGCTCTGGGGAGAGGCTGGCTGCTTTACTGTCATAAACTAGAGCACATCATGTGCTGGCCTAAGTACCCAAGGGAGAATGGAGAACCCAGACCTGTGTGGACCTCTCCCACTTTGATTGATTGATTCATTCATTCATCATTCATCCCAATAGTACTTTTCCAAGGCAGCTATCACAAAATTCCCTAGGCTGGGTGGCTTAAACAACAGAAATTTATGTTCTCCTAGTTTTCGAGGCTGGAAGTCCAAGGTGACACTGTTGGCAGGTTTGGTTTCTTCTGAGGCCTCTCTCCTTGGGTTGTCGATGGCCGCCTTCTCGCTGTGTCCTCATGGGTTCTGTCTGCTCTGTGTGTGCATGTCTCCTCCGCTTAGAAGGCCTCCAGTCATGCTGGGTTAAGGCCTGCCTTCCCAGTTCATTTTACCTGAGTTCTCTCTTTAAAGACCCTGTCTGGAAACACCCATTATGTTCTGAAGCTTGTGGTTAGGGGCTCAGTATGTGAATTTTGGGGGGCACCGTTGAGCTGATAACAACCCCCGTTATCCATTGAGTGCTAAAAGGTGCCAGGTACCATCCTAGGCACCAGGGGCAAGGATGGGAGTAAAACAGACAAAAATCCTTGCCCATATAGAGCTTACCTTGGGGTCAGCGTGTAGTTATCCTTAGTTAATGTTTCTGGGCTCCTGTTCAGGACCATCTAACACAGTATGATTTCAACACCTTTCTCTCCTAGATTCCTTTAAATGCACATCCTGGAGTCATTCCTTCATCAGAGACAAAGCCCAGGGTTGGAAGAAACACTTTTTGGGCTAGTGCATAGTGCAACCAGCACAATAGGCATGAGGGAGAGAAGGCACCCTTTCCAATTGGGAAGGGCTATTTAAGGGATCACAGAACGCAGTAGAACCCAGGGGCTGAGGAGGGTGGGAGGACACGTGTCTTGGGCTCAGATGGTGGCTGGGTAAAGGGCTCAGGGATCATTGCTTTCCATTGGGTTCAGGACACAGGTGCTGTGCTCCTGAGAAGCTTGTTTCTGGAAGCAGGCCACCACCACCCTTGGGGAGCCACCACCCTGTGAGTGCAAGCAGGGCTCTCTGAGACAGGACCTGCCCTGCAGAATCTTCACTGGCAGGGGCTGGGGGCGACGAGTCATCTCCTGTGCATGATTTGGATTTTAGTTGCCAGCTAAAATACAGGATGCCTTGTTAAATTTGCGTATCAGTAAAATGATCAGTAACTTTTTAAGTGTAAGTCTTTCTCATTTGTCCAAAGGCAACAACATGTGGGACAGTTACAATAAAAAAATGTGTCGTTTACCTGAAATTCAGGTTTAACTGGGCATCCTGAATTTTTTTTGCTAAATCTGGCAACCCCCGCTCTAGGGGTTCCCAGATAAACAGAGCTGGTGTGGTATATGGGGACAGGAGGATAAGGATCATCATCTATCATTTGTTTTAAAATGTTGACAAAGGAATAATGAGCTCACTTCCTAGTTCAGCCTATGGACCCTCCTTTCAAAACTGAGACTGTCATTTGCCTCTTTTGAACATAGAAACTATGCAAAGAAGTCACAGCCTAGTGACTGAGGACTGAGGACCGGGTCCTTGTCCTCCGACTGTCAGCTTCCTGCTGAGGGCTAGAAAGAGCAGGGGTGGGCTCAGCTCTGCTGATTCTTTCCGTCTGCCTCCATTCTCCGTTGTTGGAGCAGCAGGCCACACTGAATCCCTGGACCCCCATCTAGCCTCATTTTCTCTTTAAGACAAAGGGGTTATCTCTGAAGTGCAGAGGGGGGCTAGAAAAGCACAGGGTTTTTTCATAGCCCTTGGACTACCCATCTCCTCCTGACGTCTCTTCCCCTTTGGTGCAGCTGGTCTGTTCTTGCTCCTCCCGAATCCCTGAATGTCAGATGGTGGTCAGGAAGCGACCATTTGTGTTTTCCTCCTGGAGTCCTTTTATGTTTTCTCAAGATCTTGTTCCTAGCAGTGCTTTTAAGTTGGAGGTCAGCAGACATTTTTTCTGTAAGAGGCCAGATAATATTTTTGACTTAATGGCCCCATGATCGCCATACCACTGCTACTCAGCTCTGCAGTGGTAGCATGACCGTAGCCATAGACAGCAGACACTACGCAAACCAGTGGACATGTTCCAGTAAAATTTTTTTCATGGACACTAAAATGTGAGTGCTATGTCATTGGTTGTTGTTATTATTATTTTTTAAGTAGGCTCCGTGCCCAATGTGGAGCCCAGTGTGGGGCTTGAACTTGCCACTGTGAGATCAAAACCTGAGCTGAGATCAAGAGTCAGATGCTTCAGCGACTGTGCCACCCAGGTGCCCCGTAATTTATTAGTCTTTTCATTTTTTTTTTTGGTTGACCGTTTCAAATGTAAAGGCTGTTCTTAACTCTTGGGCCATATAAAAAGAGCTGGTGGGTCAAAATGGGCCTGTCTGTTCTCGGCCAACTCTGTTACAAGACAGCAGCAGAGCCCTCAGCTCCCTGCTTGGGAGCCCAATGGTTTCTTGCCCTGAATCACACCTTCTGTTGCTCCAAGGTGACCAACCAGGCGGGGATCTGAAGCAGGGGGTTTGTCTTTCAGCTTTCTGCAGTGGATGTACAGACCCACACCCCATAGTGGGCTACGCAGAATGGTTTCTGAGTGAGTCTGTGAATCTTTAGATGGGCCATTGCCAGTCAAGTCTGCCCATATATATGGCCAGTATTCTAAGGAACACAGTTTATAGTGATCTCGGGTTCCAACATCGGAAGTAACTTTGAGTTAATCACTAAGCAGCAGAACCGAATGTGGGACGATTACAGGTCTCTGTGATCACGCTCCCTTCTGTATACAGCTATGTGTGTGCCTTTGGTATTACGTTTCCAAATGGATCAGATTAGGTTTGACTTTCTGTCACCAGTTGGGGTCTAGCTGCACCTGCAACATGGGTCAGGAGGTAGGCCTTTCATCCCTGGATGTCCTGACTGATGGAGATTTCGTGTTTTATGGATGTAAGATGTGCTGGGTGAGGTGGACAATGGAATTACACCTCCTGCAGAAATCACTCCTGGCCCGAGAATCAAGTTTGCATGTGTGCCCTGTAGCACTCCTCCTTGCCGAATGCTGGGAGATGGGGTGGTTATTAGGTTATGTCACAGTGGTGTTTGCCTTAATACACGATCCTCCAGCAGTAACCCAATAACGGGAGGTGGATGGGGGGAGGTGACCTGCATGTTTCTGGAAGTTGGAAGCATCTGTAAGTCAAGGAGACTTTGTGTGGTATTATCAGTCCTCTGGGAGGGTTCTGTACCCCACTTCTCACCCCAAGTCTGTGGCAAGCTTGAATCCACTCACATGGGGACATCTTTCGAGGCTGTGAACAGCATCTGGGCTCCCATTGCCTCGCTCCTGGTCCACCGCTGGCTTCCAGCTCTTTATTTTTGGGCAAGTTACTTAACCTTGCTGTTTCCAAAATTGTGGAGTAGGGCTATCAATAGGAGTACCTGCCTCCTATTGGGACGTTGCAAGAGTAAAATGAGTTAATGTATATCAAGTGTTTAGAACCCTGACTGGCTCGCAGGCATCTTTACTGAGATAAAGGAGGAAGAAGTAGCTTTCTTTTCCCCTAGCCGCATGCTGTGTGAGGTGGGGTAAGCTCTGCTCTCATAGTCCTAGCTCAAGATAAGCTCACAACTACGGTCCCCTCCCAGCATCTCATACAGAGCTGCAGGAACATCCTTGGGAAAGAGAAATCCTGTGGGTTTCTTGGATGCTTGGCCCCAGCACAACCTATGGCTGAGATGCTGTACCTGTCACTTGTCACCTCTCAGAGTATGAAACAGAGATAAGCAGCCATCTCTTGCCGCATCTCCCCACCGCCCCCCAGCATCAAAGAAGAAATTGGAAGTGATCAAGCTGTATATACAGTTCCTCTCCAGAGGGAAGGCACCAGTGCTGTTACCATCCTCTTCCTCGTGGTCCTTGTGCAGCCCCTGCTCCCCCCACCCCCAGCCTTTTGTGGGTCAGGGGCTTTGGTGTCAGGTTTATAGAACCATGTCATTCTTCTGTAAAGATTTTGATGTTCTCCCACTTGCTTTTCAGGTAGAATTGTCAACATAATTCACGTGTAGAGTTGTGTAAGAATAATATTTTTATTTTTTCAGGGCTATTTTTTGAATCCTGTTTCTTTTCTTTTTTGTCCTCTCTAAATTACACTCTTATCTTATCCCTGTAGGTTTCTCAAGTACAGTCCAAGGCCAGTGTATAGTCAGATGTTTTTTTACATTTGTTTTATGGCGATGCAAGCTTTTTTAAAAGGGAGACATTTAATCAAATCCCATTATCCTCTGCACTAAAGTTACCTTATTTAAGTATCTTCCTCTACCTGAATTTGGGTTGAGTATGAATTTTACTTCCATATGCCTTACACATATCATTATGTTCAATTAAGGGAAGCTCTCTTAACTTTCAAGAGTTTGAAAGCTTTGCTCCGGGGTGTTCTTGGGAGTCCGAGGATGTTCTTGGGGGGTCTGGGCATCTTCTGAACAGCCACTTCTGAGTTGTGTGGTTGCTTTCTGAGATCTGCAAGCTGGGGACAGCTACATCCTGGCCTGGATCATGCCGAGCTCTCTCCTCAGGGTCTCTCCGAGGGCAGCCCCCCGTGTTTGCTGACTCTGAACAGGGTAAAATGAGAGCAGTCTGGGGAGTGACGAAGGTCCCTGGGGGTCTCCGACTCTGCCCAGAGGAAGAGGAGGAGGAGGGACTGCACGGCTTGTTCTGGAGGATGTCCTTGTCCCACAGTGACATGTGAAGAGAGTGTCAGCAGACACCACTCACATGAATGAAGGTAAGACTTCGTCCCACTACCTCCCTCCGCTGCCAAGGCTGCCTCAGGCCTTGCTGAGCCTAGGCCGTGGTAGCCTCTAGCCACACTGCATGCACCCTTCGCGCTCTTGGACCCTGTGCGACACTGCTCATTCCAGATGGCTCCTCAGGCCATTTCCTCTCCTCTCCTGCTTCCCCCTTTTTCAGCTCAGAGGCCAGGCACAAGGATTCTTTTGCGCTGAAAAGGACAAGCAGTGCTGAGATAAATCTTAGCAGCCTTTTCAGAATTTGATCTGGGAGAAGCTCTGGTTTGGAGGTGGGGCGGGGTATTGGTTTAAATTGCACAGAGCTTGACCAGCTCTCCCAGTCTTGAGCTAAGAGCTCTGAGACTCTGCAACTTAAAAATTATGCCTTGGGAAATAAACAGGATAGAGGCTCCCCAGAGAGGTGAGGGCACGCTGGGAGGGAGGAGCGCGTGCCAGGTAGCACGGCCTACGATGGAAATTCGAACCCTTCGGCTTCGCAAGCCAGGGTGTCCTGGTAGATGGAATGGGCTGTGGTTTCTATAATCTGAAAACTCCTAAAGGCATGACTGAGTCTTTGCATTTCCTGAGCCGGTTGCTCCGTAAGTGGTTACTGAAGCGATTGGAATTATAGATTTCTTTTCTTTGACTGGAAAGGATCTTTGAAATCTCACTTCCTCATTTTGCAGGGGCCCAGACAGGCTAAGCAGCCTTCATCTTAGGCAGTAATTGGCAGAGGCGGAGTTCCGACCCCAGCTTCTCCTGGTGAGGGGCCATTCTCATCAGATCATGTTGCTCTCCTAATTAAATCCTAGGCAATGTCTATGGCCTGCTTAATTTCTAATTAGATGACTTTATGGATCAATTTGCATTTAATGTTAAATCTAATGTGGAAATCATTAAAAAGTTAGATCCCTGGGGAGAGGACTAGGTACTAACTCCGTGCCTATTAAAAATGACAAGTGTATACCCTGTGTTAATATGTGAAGCTTTTTATGTGGAATGGGAAAGCACTAGTAGAGAAGGCAGACCCTCCAGGTGGTCTCTGTGCTTGTGAACTGGGGAAGCCTGTCATGTTCAGATCAGATTTTCCAATGCTTGTGGTAGCTGTTCCCGAAGGAAGCCCTTTCTGGACCTTTACTGTGTGCCCGCCCTGTGCTCAGCCCATTAAGGGGTCCTCTTAGTTAATCCTCAGAACAACTCAGTGAGGGAAACTTTTTTTTTTTTAGTGAGGGAAACTTTTTGTTAGAGAGAGAGAGAGAGAGCGAGCACAGGCAGACAGAGTGGCAGGCAGAGGCAGAGGGAGAAGCAGGCTCCCCGCTGAGCAAGGAGCCTGATGTGGGACTCGATCCCAGGACACTGGGATCATGACCTGAGCCGAAGGCAGCTGCTTAACCAACTGAGCCACCCAGGCGTCCCGAGGGAAACTTTTTATTACCCCCTTTCCAGCTGAGGATGCTGAGGCTCAAGAGATGAGGGTCTTGAGGTCAGCAAATGGTAAAGGCAGGATTTGAATCCAGGCCATCTTGATTTCAGAGTCAGCCTTTGAGTCCCGGGGGTGCTCAGCAATGCTGTCTGACAGAATGCTGGCAGGGGTCGGAGGGTGACGTCCAACTGGTGGATTCTGAAGTGTCTTGGGGCGGTGTGGGTGCTGACATTACTACTTAAGGGGAGAGAGATGGGCCCCATGAAGGCCACCTAGGGCTCACTCTCGGTGTCTGCAGGCTTAAAGAGGCAGGTGATGACAAGGGCCACCCCCTGTGCACACGCTGGCTGAGGCTAGCCTTTTGTCTCCTCTGGAAGCGTCTGGAATCTTTGGCTTTCCTTGGGATCCTGGCTCCTCAACAGGACATTACTGTAGACTTACTTTTCTTTTATTCTCTTGTTTTCTGTGTTTGACTATCCTCTACCTAGACTGTAAAGAATATGGTTTTGAATCCCGTATCTTCCTTACTACCCATGTCTTGGGGCCAACCATTTAGTCCTAGCTGCTCGTTACTAGTCTACTTGATGGAGTTATGAGGTGTCCTTGAGGACGTATGAGTGTGGAGCACCGGCCCTGGGCTTTGTGTGCGCTCGGGTAAGTAGCTGCCTGTTTCTTGCTCCTCGTTTCCTTCTCCTTTCGGAACAGCATCCATTTATGATCGAGACGACTGGATCCAGGAGCATTCACCTTTTATTTTGTCTGCCTCTTGCTGGTGCCTGCTGTTCATTTCCTCAGCTGCGGTCTACAAGGGCAAAGGACCCCAGGTCCGATTGGAGTGGCTGGGGCCACAGCGGGACTGTGCAGAGCACGAGGGGGGAATCTATGCCCATCCCCATGTCGCAAAGCTTACACAGCATGGACAGATACTAAATACAGTGAACGCCGGCATTAGTACTACCTGCTTCTGTGTTCATTCAGTCATGTTTTCAACAAGCATGTCGAACATTTACTATGTTTCCAGCACGATGCAAAACACAGGGCATGTGAAATCAGATCCTGTCTGGTTGCTCAGGAATTGTTTTGCCAGAAAAAAATGTGTCTGAGAAACACAGGTCATTCTCTTGTGTTTTATCTAACACTTGAACTCTGAGGTTAAATGTTCATTTGAGCACATATACACTTCTAAGTGTTTTTTTCCCTGCAGTTGGCAGGTGTGTGTGTGTGTGTGTGTGTGTTGGGGAGAGATGGACATTTGAGTTTGGGTGTTTGGACGTCGCAGGTATTTGCACGATTCTTAGACTGGTGGTTCTCCATTATCCCCAGGCTTCAGAATTGCCTAGGCGGCTGGTGAAATTCATGTTCAGGTACTTCAGTCCCAGACCCTGTGATTCGCTAGGTTTGGGTTAGGGCTTTAACCTGCTTTGCAGGTGAGCTGGATGTAGGGGGTCAGTGAACAGATATAGGTGGTCAGAGTCACATGGTACTGAAAGTAAGCGTCGGTCTCTTTGTTTTATTGAGGAGGAGACTGCTTCCCAGAGAAGGAAGGGATCTTGGAATTAGAGGCCCTGGTAGACAAGAAGGGCAAAGGCTTTTGAGCAAAGCAGTCTGGAGTCTCATCCTTTGTCTGACATCTGGTAGCATCAGACAGCCTTGGATAGGACGTGTGGCTTCTCTGAGCATACCTTTCCGGGACAGCCTACCTTGGGGGCTGAGTGATGTTACTGGAGGGCCCCAGGCAGAGCATGGGATGGAGACTCTGTATTATCCCAGGCCAAAAATGAGCTTATTGGCTTCCCAGATTCCTCATTCATCCTTGGGAATCTGAGTGGAGCTGCATATATACCCTGTGATTTCTCTTTATTTCACAAAATAAAATGCTATAACCACAATAAAGGAAATGAAACAAAAGAAAAAAGTTCACCCACAAGCTCGCCATCCTAACACAACTGTTTTCATTTTTCTCTTAGCCCTTGTATGAATGCAGGCATACTTCTATGTAGCTGTAATCATATGTAGACCCAATTTTGTATTCTGTTCTCTTCAGTAAACCTTAAGCACATGTTTTCCAAATGGTTACAGTCTTCAAGATGATTTTTAATGGTCTTACAATCTATCATCTCACAGACTGAATTTATTTAAACATTCATCTACTACTGGACATTTAGATATTTTTTTCCCCTATGGTTTTGTGCTATTATACATAATACTTGGAAATACAGCTTCATCCTTATTGTAGATGATTTCCTTCGGGTATTCCCAAGAGCAGGATTTCTGGGTTAAAGGGCACAAACATGTTTTTTGGCTCTCGATGGCTGTTGCTCCATTGCTGTCCAGGTGGGCGGTAACAGTTTCCAGAGCCACAAGCAGTGCAACAAGGTACCAGGTTTTCAGAAGTGGGTACTGGCAATTTCACAAAGGTCTAGCTCAGTGGTGCTTCATTGTTTCATTGGCATTTCTTTAGTTATAGTAGAGTATGGCTTTATTACTATTTTTTAAGAGTTTATGTAATTTGTTTTGTTATAGGCAAGGCCTACCTGTTTGAGGTCAGATTTTCTGCTAAGAATTTGTCAGATTCTTGCATTATTCAGTTAAAAACAATAACAACCACCACCAAACTAACGCAAGCCAAACCCAGAGCCTCTCTGTATAATAAAGACTTTGGGCATATTTTAGGTTGGATTTGCTGTTTGTGATCTAACTTCCTTGCAGGTCACCAGTTAATGGGGTGATATTTGGAGAGTAGAGGGGCTTTTCCTCTTAGAGTGTGCTTTGTTCTTTCCATCCAGCCGCCCCCCCCCCCCATTTCCTGTCCCCCTCCTTCCCTGGAAACACTGGTTTTGTCTCTTTGGAGATAAAACATGAAAGGATCAGCTTTTCAGTCATGCCCCCTTCAGCACATAAAATGTAGCTTGCCTAAATTACGTAGTATGGACCCAGCATAAAGAAAATCACAGCATTGGGGCACCTGAGTGGCTCAGTGGGTTAAAGCCTCTGCCTTTGGCTCTGCTCTCTGCTCAGCAGGGAGCCTGCTTCCCTTCCTCTCTCTGCCTGCCTCTCTGCCTACTTGTGATCTCTCTCTGTCGAATAAATAAGTAAAATCTTTGAAAAAAAAAAAAGAAAATCACAGCATTGTAACAAATTGCCTTTAACTGCTCTGCAGAGACAAATGTCTCAGGATCGAAGAAAGGTGTGTTTGAGGGTGTAATCGTAGCTTGTGGTGAAGGGGAGTCCAACTTGTTTTTCAGGTCGGTCTCGAATAACTTTGTTCTTTCTGGAATGCTCACCACCCTTAGCAGGACAGAGTTTGCTTGATGACAGGCTCCTTCACTGCACACATACCAACTGCCGCTGAACTGGTTTGTTTACTGGCTTGGGGTGAATGACTGTACTGCCCTCCTACTTTGCAACAGCACCTGGGGTTTGGCCGGCGGAGTCTTGTCCCCCCCAGGTACCCACCTTACAGGGGCCCCTGAGGTCCCTCCCCGCTGAGCCCCACCCCACCCCATCCGCCAGGACCGTGGTAGGACTCAGGGGCTCTACTCTTGCTCTCTTGGGCTGGAGACACGGTCTGTCAGGGTCTGTGCGCTCTCCTGGGGTGACGCTGCCCCAGATGGGTGGCCGTGAGATGTTGGGGCAGAACCCGAGTATACAGACAGATGGAAGAGAACGGTGGCGGCTCTGTTTCAGTTTAATTTGTTAATGAAACAAGACGGAGTGCATTTTCCCCTCCCGCACACCTCTTGGGCTGTTTGAGATGAGGCACAATTAATTTATTTGTACTGTTTGTGGAGGCGTATGCCCACTAATGTAGTGCGAGGGCTTTTATCTTGCTGTCGGTAATGAAGAGGGGCAGGCTGCTGGCAAATTGACAAGGATTACTGATGACTCATCCTCGGACTGCAGAGTGCTTTCTTCTGAAATAATAAAATGTGTACACATACACACACACACATACACATGCACATATGTGTGCTCGCATGTACACGCACACCTTGTTCCTGTTTGAAACAGGCATCACTGGTTCGGGAGAGTTCAGGTGCTTCCGAAACGCTGCAGAACGAGAGACGAGGTGGATGAAGCCATTCCTCGAGCAACCTGGCGCGGCCTGACTGAGGGCAGGACCCCTTGCTCAGTGGGGACCTTGCCCTTTTAAGACAGAAAGTTCCTGCTTTGTGCTCCTCGGGAAAGCAGGCCCTTCTGGGCTGCTTCCTGCCCGACATCCCCAGGCAGCACCATAGAGGCTGGGCTGTGTGAGGCCGTGGGTTCCGGGCCTGTTTGCTGGTGGCCTACAAGATCCCTCTGGTCTTTGCTGGAGTCCGCAGGCTGTGGCTGTGTTAGTTGTGGCTGACTCTGTCGTTTGACTTTGACATTCTTCAAAAGAAATGGTTTACGTCGTAGCCAACATCTGTTTGGCCCTGTAGAGTGTATAAGGCGTTCTGGTGTTAACAACAGCTCTGAGTTGGTTATATCGTTATCCCCATTTTATGGATGTGGAGATCCAGGTGCGTACAGGTTAAATAACATGATGATCAAGCAGCTGGCTGGCAGAAAGGTAGTGGTGATGAAAACCAGGACTTTAGGGATGCCTGGGTTGCCCAGTCCGTTAAGCATCTGCCTCTGGCTCATGTCATGATCCCGGGGTCCTGGGGGTCCTGGGATCAAGTCCCACGTCTGGCTCCTTGCTCAGCAGGGAGACTGCTTCTGCCTCTGCCTGCTGTTCTCCCTGCTTGTGCTCACCCTCTTGCTCTCTCTCTCTCTGGCAAATAAATAAATAAAATCTTTAAAAACAAAACAGGACTTTAGAGTTGAAAACCTGAACTTGTGATCTTTTTATGACATTGATTCATTAAGGACAAAATTGAAAATATTCTATGTAAGAAATACATAACCGGTTGGCCAGGGAGGGTATGTAAGAATTATATGAGAGACTATGTGTATGTCTTTACTTCTTTGGGATAACAGGAGGCTCACAGGATACTTTCAGAAGACCTGAAAGCAATTTATGTTGCCCCATTTCACAGAGCAAGAAATTACAGTGTCCCTAAGAAGTGTTCCCTCCGGTGACAGCTGGCTGGCTGAGCTGGTTGTGCGGTGGAGGGCCATACAGAATGGCGAGGGCCACATGAGTCACAGTTGACTTGTAGAGCTGGAAGGAAGCTCGGGGCTTCTGCAGACGAGGAAGAGCTGGCCTGGAGAGAAGAGGTTCTGTTGGGAGGAATTCCATTCATTTATCCGGCCATCCGTCCATGCATCTGGCAAATGTTTATGGAGTCTGTGCTGGGCTGGGAGATAAGGCATGGGGCTGTGAATGAGGCCGACAGAGTCCTGTCTTCAGGGAACAGACAGTGGTGGAGAACATGGCCAAGCAGGCCTTCCAGTGTGGGCACTAGGGCCACGGTGTGTGAAGCCAGCGTGCCCAGGGCACGGGTGGGGTGGGGGCACACGGAACTTTTGACGGCATAGTCAGGGAAGGCTCCCTTGACAGAGCAGTGCTTCTGGTGAGACCTAAAGGATAGAACTGACTGTCCCTGAATGCCGGACACTGGGTCTCCCCATTCTCTGACCCAATGGCAGTCAGTGCCAGTAACAGGGCTCTGTGTGTTTGGAGACAGCAGGCGTGTAGAGGAAATGCTCACTGGGGGCAGCATGGTCACTACCTGCCCCCTGTGCTGTTCAGCACTCGGCAGGGGGCTCTGAATTGAGACGGCCCTGAAGCGTATACAGTGACCACTGGCCTTCGAAGACTTAGTGTGGAAGGAGAATGTAAAACCTCAGTGGTTTTTTTAATAATTGGTTACAGGTTGAAATCATATTTAGATGTGTTGGGTTCATAAAAGAAGTTATTGAAATTAATTTTTACTTTTTTTAATGAGGTGACTTGGAAATGTACCATGACATGTGGCTGGTGTGGCATTTCTGTTGGACCATGATGCTGGCTGCCAGGAGAGCAGCGGTGAGACTTCAGGTCCCAGGGCATCATCGGCGGGTAGTCCTTAACCTCTCTGCACCTCCCTGCCCTTCTTTCTCACGTGGCCCCGACACCTGGGGAGTGAATGAAGTCAGAATGCCCATGAAAAGCGCATCTCGTTGTGAGCTGTGGTCTCCTTGTAAGGAAACAGGTTAGGATGGAGACGATGGATACCGTACACTATACTGACAGTTTAAAAGATTAACAAAATTTGGCTGATTGCAGAGTAAGAGGCTGGTGTGTAGGAAATGCGTTCCGTACACAAGGAATTAAATGGGGCTGGATCTGTGTGAGATGTCCCGGGTAAGAAAATTCTATGTTTGTTGTCCTTGGCTTGCTTGGCCCCAGGAATTCCCTCCGTCCTGGAGTTTCCATCCTGGCTTTCATAGTCCTTGTTTCTTGTTTTGTTTTGTCTCAAAAGGCCATTAAGGGCTCTCCCATTTCTTTCTTTTTCATTATCTTCCTGTATTTAGTACAGATTTTACCCCCTCCTACTCCCATCTAAAAGTAGAGTGTTTCTGTGAATTGTTTTTGTAAGCAGAAATGGCATACAGCAGAGTATTCCCCGGTTTCCAGAAGTTCATGTTTTGCTGCTTTGCTTATAGGAAAGACCTACATCAACATCTGTTTTCTCCAACCAATGGAAAGAAATCCAAAGAGGATTTTCACTTTCATGAGAAAAACTGTTAACTGTACTCAGTAGATCTTTTCCTGAGAGTGAAGTGGCATAACTTGAACTTTCGGGAGGTAGGGGATGCCTGGATTGTAATCTTAAAACTCAGCACTCATTAAATGCTTGTTGAATGTATTGACCTTCTATCACTATTTATGGAAACCTGGATGTGTGGGGTATCTGCTGGGCTCCAGAGAGGCTGTGCTAGGCGGGGCACAGCCCCTGCCCTCAAAATACTCATGGTTGGGAAGGAGACAGCTACCTGGCCCAGGGGAGGGGACTGTGGGAGACACCATAAGCATTCCTAACTGCTCAGTCCTGTGACTCAGAGGATGACTTGATGAGAGATAGCGAAGGAGGGAGCTCAGAGGCAGCGGTAAGAGAGAGCACATTTTCTTACAATGCCCCCCTTGGGCAGGGAAATCAAGGAGCTGGGTTTGCCTGGAATCTGCAGTTTCCAGAACTGTGACAGTGTTCCAGGTGAAGGCTGCACCCGTGTATACATTAGTGACGCTTTTCATTGTCCATTTACAGACTACGCCAGCTGCCCCTTCCCCATCCCACCCTAAGACCGTGTAGTACACGTGGAGCAATCAGGAGTGACCCGGGCTAATAGCTAGGCTCTCCGAGGACCAGTGGGGCAGGGGCAGTTTGGCGGGACCAAGCAGGGGGATTTTGAGAGGCATGAAGTGGCTCTGACCTGGCATACGGGTGGCAGGCAGGCAGACATTTCAGCGGGAGATAGCATCTGATACGCATCCCTTTGGGCTAGTCTTGTAATAGCCACTCATAAATAAGCTGCCTCCAGTGTGTTCCCAGAATGTCTTGTCTGCAAAATGTCTTTGAGGGGATGTTTGACTTGCAAGCATGTGGCTGATAAAATAAATACATTTTAAAAATGTAAACTTCTCTGTGAGTCTCCTCTCTCCTCTGGGAAAAACGAGGTCCTCCTTTAACCTCTTCTCTTCCCTAAGTGTAGAATTCCTGCCATGCTTCATAAGAAGAAATATGTTTGGAATGTAGCACCTGCAGAAATAAAAAGGGGCTCTGCCCAGGCTCCTGGGCTGTGGCCATGGTGTGGGTGGCTTCTCAGTGGTTCGTGAAGAGATACCAGCCCTGACCCCTGAGGAGCATTTGAAGAGCTGGCCAGGGTTGGAGGAGCTGGCACTCAGAGGGACTGAAGCTGCTTTTTTTTTTTTTTTAAAGATTATTCATTTATTTGACAGAGGGAGAGATCACAAGTAGAGAGGCAGGCAGAGAGAGAGGGGGGAAGCAGGCTCCCCACTGAGCAGAGAGCCAGATGCAGGGCTCAATCCCAGGACCCTGGGATCATGACCTGAGCCGAAGGCAGAGGCTTAACCCACTGAGCCACCCAGGCGCCCGTAAAGCTGCTGTTTTGTGCGCAGGCAGCTGTAATGGGAAGTTCTCTCTCGTATCGGGAGGAGCCTTACTATTCTGTTAGAGCTGGTCAGAACAGAACTTGGCACCTGGACAGGGGTCTGGCATGATGGAGGACATTTCATATATGGGTGTTGAACAAGCAAACGACTGCATACACGAGTAAATGAATGAATGAGGCCCTTTTCTGGGCCCTGGAGCTCTTGTGGGATGAGCGTGCCCGGGTCTTCCCCTCACTGTGTGTGGACCAGCAGCAAAGGCATTCCCTTGTTAGCGTGTCAATCACCTGGGGATCTTGTTCAAAATGCAGATTTGGATGGAGTGGCTCTGGGACAGGGCCCCGGGAACCTGCATGACTAACATGTTCTGAGACTTTGCCGGTGGTGCTGAGCTACAGACTACACTCTTAAGTATCAGGGCTCACTGAGGGTTCGGTCGGATCATCACTAAGTCTTCCCTGAGTTCCCAGCAGCACTAGGGATTGTGGGTGAAGGCAGAGAGGCCTCGATCCTCCTCTTACAAGAAATGTGTAGTAATAGTGAAAAATCAAGACTCATCCCCAGAAGCTGGGGAAAAAATAGTTCATTATGATGCTCTGTGGGATGAGAAGTGGTCAGGGGAAGCGGAAGGACTGGAGGGCCTCGCCGTGCGGAGGGCTGCTCGAGCCACAGGGCGGCAGGGTCTCAGGGTCTCCGCGTTAGAGTGGTGTCTGCTTTTGGGGGAGGGGGATGCCTGTAGCTCGCCCTGTCAGTTGGCCGTCCAGCTTGAGCTGTAAGTGCTCTCAGGACAGAACATACCATCTCTCCCTTGTACAGATAGCACTTTATTGTTTACAGAGCCATTCCACAGCCGTTTTCTTGCAGCATCGGCAGAACCTCTTGAGATCTACGCATTTTACTGCCATTTGGCAGGTGCGGAGACTGAGGCTTCTAGAGTTTAAGTGACTCATTCAAGGCCGTGTTCTTCTTTCCATTGGTACCACTGGGTCCCAGGCAGTTTGGTTCCCTGTTGAATGTCCTTTTAACTGGACTCCGCTTGGCCCTGATTTGATGAGAGAGCAGAGAGGTAGATCCTAGAAGCTTGGTGGAAGGATTTGAGCTTACAGGAGAGAAACAGAGGCATTGTGCATTCTGGAGCGTGGATGGCTCAAGCATCTGTCAAGGACTTGGGAACATATAGATTAGAGGGAACCTTGAGGTCATTTAGGAGGAGCGAACCCTCCGTGTGCTCCCGGAGGCTTCTCCTACAGAGCCTTCCCAAAGCGCCTTAATGCCTCCTGGAGGCATATTTTTTTTGATGGGGAGCTCACTCTACAACTAAAGGCCATTTATTTCACTAACAGGCCATTCTCCAACATTGAGCTCAGACCGGGTCTCCTCAGTCCTTACCCACTAATCCTAACCCCTTTCATGCTGGAGCCAGACAGCATGAACCTCATTGCTCTTTTCGTATGCTAGCCCATTTAGATTTTCTTTCTTTGTATCAGATTTTCAATATGTGTTTATTATGGAACCGAAAGCATGGAGATGCAAAATACAGAGAAGCAAAAGGAGAATTTAAACCTGTTGATAGGGGTTCCTGGGTGGCTCAGTTGGTTGAGCCTCTGCCTTTGGCTCAGGTCATGATCTCAAGGTCCTGGGATGGAGCCCTGCATCGGGGCTCTCTGCTCAGTGGGGAGCCTGCATCCCCGTCTCCCTCTCCCTGCCACTCTGCCTACTTGTGATCTCTCTCTGTCAAATAAATAAGTAAAATCTTAAAAAAAAATAAACCTGTGGATAATCTCACCACTCTTTGTGTTGTCAGCATCACACCACATAGCCCTCCAGACAGGTGCTAATGCCGCTGTGTTATGTGTGTATGTATTGTTGTTTCTACAGAACAAATAATATTTTGAGCATAACAATTTATAATTTTCTTTGTCTTGTAAATGGAATTTTATTACCGTCTTTCATACCAATAAACATTTGACATTGCAGTTGGGAACATGTCATAATGAGATATGTAATTTGTTCCCTCTTGCCAGACAGTTTGCCCGTGCCCTCTCAGTTTGGGGCAGTTACAAGCCGTGCTGTAATAAAGATTCTTCTAGGTTAACCTCAGTGCCTTTCTAGTTTAGGTAAACTGTGTCTCTGGAAATGGGATGGTCAAGCCCAAGACTGGTTTGAAGGTGCCTCTTGTGGCCCCCTAAGTTATCCATTGCCCTGCCTCCTCGTCTTCATCCCACTGGGGACGTGGCTCCACACTCCTGACTGCTCTCGGAAGTGTACTCACTTGTGACCATTCATCCCTCTACAGTCTCTGGGGTCCAGATTTGAGATCTCACTTTTCTTACTCTGAATGCAGCATTTCTAATCAGGGCAGGCTGATACTGCATTAGCTTTTATGGCAGCCCTCATCACACTGAGTCATTGAGCTTGTGGGCAACCCAATCCCTTAAGACTTTCTCATGTGATTTTCTCTACCCTATACTTGTGAGTTGGGTTTTTTTTTTTTTTTTTGGTCCTAAGTGCATGACTTGACATTTATCCTTATTAAATTTCCACCTCGTTAAAGTCAGCCGGTCATTATATCCTTTAAGATAGTATCAGGAGCAGACTCTTGTCATTCTTCATAGTCACTGTCCCTTCCAGCTCCCAGGCACTGGCAAATTCCCGTGTCAAATGATTCAGCAAATCCGAGCAATCCTTTACATCTCCGTCTTCCTTACTAGATAGTGAGTTCCTCGGGACTGAGACCATTATCCTGTTATTTCTTTGGAAAAACCCAGTTTCTACTTCCATGTTATTATATGTGACCTAGTGGATACCCAGAAAATGTTGTCCTGTGAATAATTGTTTTGATTTAACTCTGGGGAAGGATGGGGCGTGGTTGTGGTATCACAGTCATGAGCCCAGAGAAGTCCAGGCTGGGTCCCCAGGTGAGGTTGAAGAGACAAAACCTGAGTAAGAGGTGCAATGAAGGTAAGTTCAGACCTTTGCCGAGGTTGCCTGGGGGGTTGCCTCTTTGGCTTGAGTGAATTGTTGAGATGGATCTTGATGTCTTCCAGAAAGGCAGGCAATGGATGGAGGGCACCGTGGGCGTGAATGCCTGAGGCAGTGAAGACTTGAGTTGGGACCCGAGGGATGACAGGGGAGATGGTGTGTGGTGGGAGAGCTGAGGGCAGGAAACCACCTGACCTAGCCTTTGAGAATTGTGTTGACTACTGATTGTGTGTGGAGAGTTCTTATCTGACTCTGTTCTGTGAGCTGTAGAACCAAAGGTGCCCTCTCTTTTTTATCCTGTCAGAGTTAAGGTTCATAAAGTCAAGACCTACTCAGGATTGATTACCCTTAGATCAGAGACTGAACTGAAACCAGAACCCAGGAGCTGAGATGCGTCTCCTGCAGCCAGTACTCTTGAAGCCCAATATGCAGTGTGAGACAGTGTGATGGCTCCTGCATTTACCTACTTTGGGGCCTGCCTTGGGCCCATCAGTGTGTCTGAGTCACAGACACCCCTCCTGTGAGAGCGGGGGTAATACTGCTCCACTTGCCTTTTTGGGTTATCGTGAAACACAAATGAAGTATGAGAAGTAATCTCTGAGCGCTGGGCTTGGGACACAGCTGCTTCTAGGTAAAGGCCCGTGAAATTGGATGACCATCAACTTTGCAGCATCTCTTAACCTCAAGAGAGGTAAGCAGCAGGAGCCTGACTGTTCCAGCTCCCCTGTTGTGGCTGTTGTCTTTTCCAGGCATGAAGGCAGCTCTGAGGCCTCTGCTTCCCACCCATCAAGAAGTTTGGGAATCTGGGTTAGGACAATTGTTCTTGTTTACTAAAAGGGAAGCATTCCTTTGGGAAGAGAGAGAAGAGGGGTTCTTTAGGGGCTGGGTCCAGTCATAGGGAGTTTGAGCCCTTCCAGCACTCCCCCTCTGGTTGTCTTCAAAACTTAAGGGCTTCTTTTATTTGTGCAAGGGGAGCTAGCAGGTGTTTGAGGTGGACATACAATTTACCTGGCTTGCCTCCCTCGTCATACAAGTGGTATCTCACATTTCCCTCAATCCTGAGAAGCCTAGTGTATATTTAAACAGAAACGCATACCTACTTAAATAATACATGCATGTGTGTGAATGTACACGTAAACACAGCCAAACGTGCATTCACAACTGAATATGCAGAAATATGCAAACACACACCTACATTATTATAAAATAGGAAAAGATTTAAGATATTTAAGCTTGGTTTAGTCTCTCTTCTAAGTTGATCAAGTGTTAACATGCTGCAGGCACTTTAATTTAGTTAAGGACATTCAAATGAGATATGGGGGGAGGGTGATAACCCCTGCTAATTGTCAAGAATTGTGTGGAGGAGGCGGCTAGCCAGCAAAAGAGCAGACGTCAAAGTGCTTCGGGTGTCTGCCTCGGGAGCCTTTTCCCCCTTTTCCACTGTAGAACTGATGAGGGTTTTCATTCCAAAGGATGGTAGCCTCTTCCTTCTGCAGCCCCTGCCCTGCGTAGGTTTTGGTTCCTTCACTCTGAGTCTTGTCTGGGTCCATACTGGGGAAAGCGTTTTCTATAGGAAGGATTACAAAAGGCAGAGGAAGAAGAAGTAGGAAAAAAGATCTTACCGTACTGTGGGGGTTCTGTCCTGCCTGGTCCTTGTCCCAGACCAGGTTCTGTCCTTCCTAGTCTTTGCCATTCCAGGCATTTCCATGTGTGGTATCTCATCACCACCGAAGGAGGGAACACACGGGGATGCTGAGGCGTGGCTGCTGAGGCGTGGCGGCAGTGAGCACAAGGCCTGGGGCGTGGCTGCAGAGCTGTGGGTGTGCATTCGAAGCCAGGCTCCCTGCTGCACTGCAGCTCTCTGGGCAGGCCTCTGTCTGCCCTCCCTGCCTCCTAACCTACTTTATATCTTTTGGGCACCTACTGTGTGTCACGCAGTGTTCTGGATTCTGGGGTTGCAGCTGGCATGTCTGCCTCTCACTAGACTGTGAGGTCTTTGAGCCAGGAGCGTGGTGCTTACCCATCTTCGTCTCTCCAGCACAGAACCTGGCCTGAGTTGCCACGTGCGTGTTGAAGGCTGATTGAGTAAATGCTTGCATGTGTTTGAGGACACCCAACGAAATTATGAGCAGTCCGTACCTAGCACTTGTGGGGCCCAGTCAGCCCGACAGAAGCTTGCCATGCTTTATCTCGGCATCTAGAGATGTCAGTAAGGCCATCCTTCAGGTACTCTCTCAGTGTGTATGAACTGTGAACAGAAATTCCTTTAAAGTGTTCATATGATTGTGATATTGGTTTACTCTGGCAAATAGTTTGCCTCTCGGATGTCTCTGTGAATCACCACAGTGTCCTGAAATCCCAAGTGCATCCTTTTTTTCTTCCTCTCCTTTAATATTTCCAATCAAAACCAGAATATGTGAACATATTTATACTCTATTAGACCAAAGAGCTTGTTGGTTTTCTAGCCCCCCCCCCTGCTTTTTTTTACACTGCCCCACCTAGAACAAACTATTCAGGAAAGACAGATTTGCACGGTAGCAGTGTAAGTTAAAATAAAAATGAATTCAATTTAAAGAAGGAATATGAAAATTGGAAATATTTAGGATTTTAGAGATTGTGTTGAATTCTACTAGTTATTATAAAGTGAGAGGTGATTCTCTCTTCCTTTGAACATACAGTTCATCAGTGATTCTTAAATCGAAAAATAGTCTGTGCCTATGAGTGTTCACTGTATTCTGTTTCAAATGAAGGTGTAATTTTCAAAGCTCGTTGGACGATGCTTGAAGTATTAATTAAATATAGAATTTTTGTCAAATTTGATGGTCCTGTGGAATGTGATGGATTCCAGCTGGAACCTTGATTTTGATAACATTTGCAAAAAAATACGGTAGGTAAACATGAAGGAGGAAGAAAAAAAGGAAGGAACATTTCTTTGAGATAGCCAAATGAACTTACTTCTCTTTTTTTTTTCTTTTAAAGATTTTAATTGTTTATTTGAAAGAGTGTGTGTGCAGGACAAGAAGGAAAAGGGGAGGGGCAGAGGGAGAGGGTGAAGCAGACTCCCCATTGAGCCTGTAGCAGAGGCAGGATGCAGGGCTCTATCCCAGGACCCTGAGATGATGACTTGAGCCGAATTTAATGGACTGAGCCACCCAGGTGTCCCACTTACTTCTCTTTTAAATGAGTTGCTATGAATGAAAGTATTTTTTCACTTAAAAAGTACCTGTAATTTTATTATAAGTTCTACTTTTTTTATGGTTTTATTTATTCATTTGAGAGAGAGACAGTGAGAGCACAAGCAGGGGGAGAGGGAGAGGGACAAGCAGACTCCCTATTGAGCAGGGAGCCTGACAGGGAGCTGGATCCCAGGACCTAGAGATCTTGACCTGAGCTGAAGGCAGATGCATAACCATCTGAACCATCTAGGTGCCCCAAAAGATCTACTTTTAAAATGTGCTATTTATTTATTTATTTATTTATTCATTCATTCATTCATTCATGAGAGCATGTGCACAGGGAGGCCTGTGTTGTGGTGGAGGGACAGAGGGAGCGAGAAGCAGACTCCTTGCTGAGCAGGGAACCCGATGCCCAGCTCAGTCACAGGACCCTGGGATCATGTCCTGAGCCACCCAGGCATCCCAAAATGTTCCATTAAAAATTATAATTACCATCTCCGCCCACCCCCCTTCAGAGAGAGAGAGAGAGAGACAGACACAGACACACACAGATGGAGAGTGCTAGCACTCCCACAGTGTGAGGGGGAGGGGCAGAAGGAGAGGGACAGAGAATCTTAAGCAGACTCCAGTCTCAGTGCAGAGCCCTGCATGGGGCTCAGTCTCACTACCCTGAGATCATGAGCTGAAAACCTAAATCAAGTCAGACACCTAACCGACCAAACCACCGAGGCACTCCTCTAATCAGTATCTTTTATTATTGTTAGAAATAGTCTGTGTCTTCAAAGAACAGTGTTGGAACATATAAAATACGGTTTCTCTCTCTCTCTCTCTCTCTGTATATATATATATGTACATATATAATATGGCCTATATATATATAATAAGGTCTTTAATATTTATGGCACTTTATTTTTTTATTTTTAATTTTTTTAAAGATTTATTTATTTATGAGAGAGAGAGAGAGAGAAAACACTAACGGAGTGTGGGGAGTGGGGAAGCAGGCTTCCCTACTGGGATCATGACCTTTGCCGAAGGCAGATGCTCAAGGACCGAGCCACCCAGGCTCCCCTATTTATGGCACTTAAAAAAGATTCCTGTTTTGGACAGTCCGTCATGCATGGGCCAGAAGTCTGCTTGTTCTGGTAGATAGCTGAATGGAGTAAAAAGAATATTACATATGAGAGCTCCCAATAAAAGTCCTGTTTCAGCTCCCTTGTTGACTGATGAGGAAACCGAGGCCCAGGGTGGGAAGGAAAGGACTTCCCCGGGGATATATTACGGCCGTGTGTTTTCTCACCCCGCACGGGTTCCGCTCCCCAGAGTCAGGCTGTATGTTGACACATCTGTGTCTCCATAATTCACTGAGCTTCTATAATGAGGATGGTTTGACCAAATAAATGGAACACTAAACAAAAAAATTAAATAAAAGGGGATAACCATGATCTCCTTTTAAAAATGCACCACGTCTCCACTTCTTTGTCTCAGATCCCCAAATGTCCTTTACCTATGTATTTCTTCCTAAGGTTCAGGCATGGATTTTGCCTACTGGCCAAGGGTTTCCATACAAGGCACAAGCAGCTGGGTTCTTAGGTTTTGCGTTTTCTTTCCTTGACATTTCAGCATGACTTGTTTGGAGCGGTGAGTCACCTGAATGTATGAATGTCCCGCGCTGGGTTTCCCTAAAGCTGAACTCAAGTCACGTTGGACGTTGTTTGCGCTCTTCAGTTGGGGTCCTGTGTCCTCTGGCGGCTGGCGATCTCGCAGGGCTCAGGCACGGATGAGCCTGCCTTATGCTTGCTCCACTCCTGCAGTTTGCTCGGTGGTTGGAGAGTGAGGACAGAAAGGAAATGTACTTTGCTCAGAAGCAAATTCAAAAATTTGTTTTCCTATGTGGCACACGGGCTGTGAGTAGACTTGGAGGTGTGACAAGCAGAACGGCGCTAGAATGTGCAAGAAAAAAATACCACGGTCGTACCAGCTGCCTTGAAGGCTGGAAAATGCACTATGCACGGAACGAGCAATTACCGCCCCTGCCTTCTGAGCTGACCCCTCAGGATCAATAAAGATTTAGCAGCCTTAAAGAATGTGTTCTGATTTTAGCCTAAAGAATAGGTGCCTGACAAATTAATCAAGCTGCCATTTAAACTTGACCTCAAGAGAGTTTGAAGAGGTGACCTAAGCCTTTGTCCTGCACCTGGCACCTAAGTCTCAGCCCAGGGCGTTGGAAGATGGTCATGGACTTTAACCCGTGGGAGCTGCAGGTGCTGAAAATCATCTGTTCGCACATAAATCCCCCATATCTGATAGAGGTGGCAGGGGGCCTCTGGGAATCTCTGCTGGGGGGCCCTCTTAGTTTTAGGCTAGAATGTTCGGGTTTTCTGCGAGCCTTGACTTGTCATCTTAATCATGCTTCACGACAACCCTGTATGTGAGCTTGGAAAATCAGAGCGGTATTCCAACCCCTCCTTTTTCCAGCAGTTAATTAATTGATTCAGTGTTTATTAAAGGTGATAAGTGTTGAGCCAGGTCCTGGGGACACACTCAAATAGGATAAGGATGCTGCCTTCAGCGGGAGCTTTACATGGCGGCACAGATCTATTGATGGGCGCTTCCGAGGGTTCTCTGGGACAAGGGCATGATACTGTGGGCGCATGTGACCAGCCTCCCCCAGACTGCACTTGGGGATCCAGGAAGGCTCCTGGAGGGAAGGGTAATCCTGCCAAAAGGGGAAGAGTCTTGGAAAGACGCACGTGACATCTGTGTGGTGTGTGCAGTGTCTCGAGTGTGAATGCTCCAGCATCCAGAGTCATGGTCAGGTTCCCTGCTAGGCATGTTCTTGTGACCTGATTTCTTTGCTTAGAAGTCCCATTTTATCTATTTGCCTACCTCTCTATGTACCTACCTACTTACCTATAATTGTAATTATGGTAAAATGCACATAGCAAAAATTTACTGTCTTCACCATTTTTAAGTGTGCAGCTCAGGGACCTTAAGAACATTCACTTGGTTCTGCTGCCATCATTGTTCCCCGTCTCCGTAACTGTTTTCGTGGACACCTGAAATCCCGTGCCTATTAGGCTGCGTGAGAGCTCCGAGGAAGGCAGAGGTGGCGGTTGAATTGGCCTCGGAAGTGGGTGCCTCGTAGGTGGCTGAGGGGAGGAAAGACGTTTTGGATAAGACGTCCTGGCAGAGCACCCGGTGGGAGACTTGTCCGGGTTGGTTCTTACTGCTGTCGACTCCAGGGTTAGTCTGTGTTCAGATCTTGGCTTTGCCACCGGTCTGAGTGAGGTCAGGTTTCCTCATTTCAAGATGGGGGTCTTGATAGTACTTTCCCTATAGGATTGTTATAAGGAGTAAATGAATTGCCATATAAAGTGCATCTAGTGGGGCCAGTCCAGAATCCACACTCCATAAGTGTTCTACTGTGATTGCTGCCGTAAAGATAAGGGGAACATCAAGTCTTCAGGTCTCCTTAAAGCACAGGATCATCTGTGTGTCTGTGTTTGAAGCTTGTGACTAGACACAGAGAGTGGAGATGGGCTCCTGGAGGTCTTGATGATGAGAGGATTCAAGTATCCCCACATGTCCAACCTCTAAGCTTTCCTTTTGCATTCATGCACTCGAATGTCTCAAGTTGTAGCTGATTATTTAATTTAAAAAAAAAATTGGAGTCCTTTCTTAAAAATTACAGAAACAATAGAACACGAAAAAAAGGTAGAAGACAAAAACCTGTAATGTCACCCTCCTAAGAGAGTAACTCTTTTTAAAAAAATTCAGTTGCTTTATTTCTGTAGATACGGGCATAAAACTAAATTACAGATATACACATACACGGTTTCTTGTCTATGTAATGCATATAAATATATTTTTAATAATATATCTGAACACATCTATGCATACAGTTTCATATATACTTACATATATACATACAAATGCATATTTAAAAATATATATAAATATATAATTTTGTAGTTTGCTTTTTAAAATCGGGATTCTTTGAGAAGCTTTCCCTAATGTTTCAGTCTGCTCTTTTTCATTTTTTCTCATAAATGGAGACAGATTTCCTTTGCATTCACACACTGTGAATTTCTTGGTTATTATGCTGTTCATGGTATTAGGGATGATTCTGTAATGTGTATCTTTGTGATCCGAATATTTTTCTTCATGGAATTCTCTTTTCAGTAGATTTCTAGGGTGAGGATTACTAAATCCAAGGATGTAAGCCTTTGAGGCTGTTGGTAAGTATAGCCATTTGGACCTTTACCCCCAGCAGTGCTGGCATATTCCTTGTGTCCTGTTGACTGCAGATGTGCCCACCATCTTTACACGTTTGCTGATGAAGAGGCTTAAAGTCACTGATTCAGCTTGCTTGATTTTGTCCTCCTTTCCCTCTTCTCACCAAGGGGCAAAGTCCCATACTTACTCTCCGGTGTGACTTGTTCATTCATCCCCCTTTCTGGTTGTGTTCTTACTACATTCTAATACAAATTTGAATTGTTTATTTACTGTAAGTATCATCTTTGTGTTGGTGAAAAGTTGAGGTGCAGGGAATTTAGAAAGAGAAGGGCCAGAACCCTTTCCCTGTGCTGCAGAAGGTAGGAGGTTTGCAGCCTCGCAGGTGTGTTCTGGAAGGGAGAAGGAAACGTGCTCGCCATGTGCCAGCTCTGCCGGGCTCCCTGGGACGGGTGTCTGGGCTCTCCGACGGCCTTGCTTTTCAGTTGCCTTTGTTGTGAGAAAAAGCGACCTGCTCTATCGGTGTGCTCGCTTCGTTCCCGGGGGTCTCCTACACCTCCTGTATTTTTTTTTTTTAAGATTTTATTTATTTATTTGACAGACAGAGATCACACAAGCAGGCAGAAAGGCAGGCAGAGAGGGGAGGGGAGAAGCAGGCTCCCTGGCGAGCAGAGAGCCCGATGCGGGACTCGATCCCAGGACCCTGGGATCATGACCCGAGCCGAAGGCAGCGGCTTAACCCACTGAGCCACCCAGGCGTCCCTACACCTCCTGTATTCTAAGCACCCAGGACAGAGCCGGCATAGGGCAGGCAGTGTGTTTTCATCTGTCAGGGATCAGAGGTCAGATCGCATCTTCCCTGACATCCTTCTTCCCACTCCAGTTCCCGGGACCACATCCCTGTTAAGTAAATCTTAACTGTGATTATTATCTTCAGTTACCACTACAGGGTATTTCCTTAAACTTTTCCTGCTGCATTTGGTATTGAGAGTCAAAAATAGCTCCCACGGTGACCTGAAATTTGATATACTTCTGCAGTGGGGACGTGGACGGACATTTTCGTTGAGCTGATTCCAGCGTGGGTCACCGTCCCAGCAGCTTAGAGAAACACCCGTGCTGGGCTGGGCTGGGCGGGGCTGTAATGCATCCAGGTTAGCTCCTTTTTGGTTTTCCAAGTGTGATTTACAGGCTTCTGGTGTGGGTTCTTCCCTTTCCTGGCTGGTGTTCCTGCCCTGGCATCCGCAGTAGAAGATAGATGAAAACGTTCAGAGGAAATGAAATTCTGTCCACCTGCTAGTTATCCGTTCTCTTACACAGAAAGTAATTCAGGTTAGCAAAGAGAGATGAGGTAGAGGTGGTGCTCCCAGCAGCATAGCAATGCTCCCAGCCCCAGAAGGTTGCATTTACCGGTGCTCGAGGTAAGCTGATGCCAAGGTGGCAGGCGAACAGGTTAGACTGTTCTTGACTCTTCTACTTCCCTCTTCATTTTAGCATTTTGATATTTTTGCTTTAGCTTCCTGCAAATTATAGTTGATGATCTGAGAGTTCCTTAAAGTTTCATGTGATTTAAGCAGATAGCTTTTGCTCCTTGAGGATCCGGTATCACGGGTGTTAGCACCCGGCATATGGATCTTATGCTTATGATGTCCGTCTTTGTCTAACCCAACTCCTTGGGCCTGTGGAGAGAATAATGTAGGGGGAACAGCTCCCTGCTAGGCATCTTGGTAAGTGCTTCTCATTAATTGTCCATTTCAGTTTAAAATATTAGGGAATTTAATGAATTTAAGAAACAGTGCTGAAGTGACGATGATTCAGTTTTTTAACCAGTGGTCTCTGAGGAGCTGGTTGGAAGAGAGGATGAACAAAGTTTTAAAAGCAAATCTTGAGTTGTAGATTGTGAACAGGAGGTGTAGGTCTAGGTGAACAGGAGGGACATTTCAGACGTTTACTGAACCATAGGGACATAGACCCAAGGGAAACCCCTGGGAGGCCCCCTGGTGTGCCAGGCACTGACCTTTAATCTGATAGGGAGGAGGCTGGGAGCCAAGGGGGCAGGGGCATTCCGTGGGCTTGTGCCCCTGACTCTTCACCAACTCATGTGAATGGATTTCAGTATGTTGAACGACCAGTGTGGCCGTACCTGCGAGGAGCTGGTGGGGGCAGTGTGGACGGTGCCAGTAGCATCCCAATCGCCTTTGACCAGTGTTCAGAGGTGTGAGATGCGCCCTTTGCTTGTGGCATTCTCTGTCCCACTGCCGAGGGGACTTCTGTTGTGCTGGCCTGATGACCATCCCCCGGTAGGTGCTTGGAAAGCGTCGCGTTAGAACTTAGGCTTGTCTATTTGGAAAGCACCCAAACACCTTCCTTTCTTCAGAAAACACTACAGTGTGACAGGCAGTCCCTGTCTTCAAGGGTCCGCAGTCTGCATCAGTGGCTTCAGTTTTTTTCTGGCCCTTGTGGGCTCCAGGAGTCTGTCCTTAGGAGATGATTACAAGGATGTTTGCTGTCATTGAACGGTTGGGCAGGATGTGCACGCATGGGGAAATAGTCAAAATAGTAGGTATCCATGATGTGAAATACGATACCTCTTAAAAACCACAAATGCAAAGACTATTTTGGGATTTGGAGTAATGCTGAATGTGAGATGTTAGAACAGAACCCCAAAACTATAGGGAGTAATAATAATAAATAGTATCAGTAAGGATAATGGTATTAGTGCCAGCAAGTAATCAGAATGCATGGTCAGTGCTGCCCGTGGTTTGGTGGAGGACCGTGAGTACAGTGCCTGTCCTCCTGTGTGTGTTTCTATAGGTTCCACCCTTGTGGTCCTCTGTGGCTATGAACTTTACATTTAGAAGTGTTCCGTGGGCACGATGTTCTTAAAATCCACTTTAAGGGTTTTAAAAATGAACCTATAACCAGCGGCTGAGTTATGCTGAATTCGGACTTGGAGAAACACACACAGAGCTCGAGTCGATTGCCTGCGAAGGAAGCTCCTGACTTGGTGGGTTAAGAATAAGAGCTGAGGTCAGCCTCCTCAGGCCTTCTCAGGAGGCCTCCCTGGTTCTTCCAGGATTCTAGAGGGTGAGGGCTCTGAGGGGCCCGCATGGGCTCGGGGAAGAGCTCTCCTTGGCTTCTCCTTAATGTCCCTCCGTGAGCCGCGTGCTGCTCTGCTGGCTAACCTTGTCCGAAGGTTACCCATGGCTCTCCGGGGCTTGGCTAATTTTAAACCCTGTCGGCCAGCACAGTGGCGTGGCATGGCATCGCACTGCGGAGACACTCGAACAGCCCCCTGGGAGACACAGCTGGGGAAAGATGAGCCGCGCCTCCCGGGTTTTCTCCTCCTCCTGTAAGTGACCAGGCACGCTGAACAGGCCCAGAGAGCTGGGCTAATAAGGAGAGCTTTTATGGTGTTTTTTGTTTTGAAAAAAATCAGGATTATTAAAGATCTTTTAGCAGTGGCAATGCCAGTTGGTAATTGCATGGTGTGATGTGTCCTGTATGAACTGTGTGAATTCTGACAGCCCAAGGAGGAGCACACACATGGGATCCTCTCTTCCAGGAATTAGACCATTTTTAAAGACAGGATGAAACTGTTGGTAATTTCACTGTTGATGTGTGTGCTTCTCCACTTGCAGAACTCAGAGTCTGCTGGTAGGTAATAGGTTCCTTCTCTGAAGTTTTTATTGATGGGATCAGGAGAGGATTATTTCTTAAAAGTTAAAAGAAATGAAACGCAGAATTTGCCTGTCTGCATGTTTACCAGCTGGTCTGGTTGCCACTAAGATCATCATTTGAAAGTCCCCTGCCGCCTTACCCTTTAAGAAATTGCAGTAGAGTCTTTTTTTTTTTTTTTTTAAAGATTTTATTTATTTATTTAACAGATAGAAATCACAAGTAGGCAGAGAGGCAGAGCTCGGAGGAAGCAGGCTCCCTGGCTGAGTAGAGAGCCCGACGTGGGGCTCGATCCCAGGACCCTGAGATCATGACCTGAGCCGAAGGCAGAGGCTTTATTTAACCTACTGAGCCACCCAGCCGCCCCTGAATTTTTTTTTAAGAAAGATCATAGAGAATCTGCCCCCCCCCCCAATTTGGGATTTATTTATTTCTCTCTCTCGCTCGCTCGCTTTCTTTTTTTCTTCTTCCTTCCTTCCCTTTTTTCTTTTCCTTTCTTTCTTCCTTCTTCCTTCCTTTTTTCTTTTCCTTCCTTTCTTTCTCTCTCTCTTTATTTCTTTCCTTCTTTATTTCTCTGTCTCCCTTTCAGCACCTCTGGGGAATCTAACCTGCCGGGTTATCAGTGGGAAACCCAATGGGAAACCGAATCCAGCCTCAGGGTTTACCTGCCCAGCCGGAGAAGGGCATTTCTTGGAGCTGGGTCTCTACCCACCCTCTTATTAAAACAGTTGCTAGGAGCCCATTAAAGGGGCCTGGTCTGCGGAGGGAACCCAGATGAAAGAACAGTGGCTGGAGAATCAATAACCTGTTAACTGGCTGCAGTGATTGAAGTTCACTTTGTTTGAAGTCCGGGGGCTGGGTCAGCCCACATCAAGCTGCCGGGGTTCCCGCACGAGGGTAGCACGGGAGGGACCTTTGATTTCATTTTAGGAAAAAGAAAAAAAATGTGTGAGTACTTTTTATTAGCCTTTTCTTTCTTGAAGGTCTGCCTCTCCTTCAGCAGAGCTAATAAGCTCTGTCATGTTTGGATTTAGTTTGGAGAAAATTAAAGCTGAGTAATATCAGGGACTTGTTGAATGGGAATACTTGTTAAAACCTTCATTGACCCAAATCTGACTTTTATAAAATAAGCAAGCTACAAAAAACCCAAACCAAAACAAAAAAACCCCATCTTCTGCTCTGGCCTTAAAAATGATGTTTTTAAAAGCACGTTTAAAGCAGTTAAGTATAATACAAATATAAGCTACTCGGGGGGGGGGCACTAAATGAATGAGTTATTGTAGAGGCTATAGTGGTAATGTTAAGAGTGTAGTTGTGAATTTAAAGTATATTTCTTAAACCCCAGTTCCTCTTTGATTCAGACTCAAGTGTCTGGTTTTTTCTCCTGGGCTTCTCTTTCTGCACTTGGCCGGTTCGCTGACTGTGCAGGCCCGCTGTGATTTTGTGGTAACCTGACACGTTGGCCCTCCTCCTGCAGCCCCCAGGCCCCGGGGGGAGGACCGGCTGTGAGCTGAGGAGGCTGGAGCCCATGTCTCTGGGTGGTTGGGTGTGGAGCACTGTGGCTGGGGACTGGGGTGGGGATGCCACAGACCAGGGAGGAGGGGGGTGTATGTCCTCACTTAAGACCTCTGGTGGGGGCTCATTAGGTAACAGGCCGGACCTTGAAGGGGGGCCCCTGCAGAGTTGACGTTGAGCCTAGAGGCCAGCTACTAAGGGTGTTTGGAGATTAGAGGAAGGTTTTCAAGCCAGTGACTTTTTAATTTTGTTCTGTGGGTTTGGTCTAGAGTGTGCCTGAGGCCGTCTTTGTGATTCCTTCGACAACAATGGATATCTTAATATATTGTCATAAACCTGTATTAATATTTTATGTTAAACTAAATCAGACAATTATTTATGGAGCTGAGGTGGGGAAAAGGTACAGAAATGAATGGGCCAGAGTCCCTGCCTTCTGAAAACTTGTAATGTAGCAGGAAAGGCAGATACATAAGCAGTAATTAGTAATTACTGCTGTACACATTTGTTCAGCAATTATTTTGAGGACCTATAATGTGTCAGGCACAGTTCTAAGATGTGTGTGCACTCATACCCACTAATCTACAAGCGTGCAGATGATGGTAAATAATGTACGTAATTACTGCCAGTAATTGAGGCACCTGTACTTCACATGCATCATCTCATAGTCTTTTTATTTTTTATTTTAAAGGTTTTCTTTCTTTTTTTTTTTGACAGACAGAGTTCACAGGTAGGCAGAGGGGCAGGCAGAGAGAGAGGAGGAAGCAGGCTCCCTGCTGAGCAGAGAGCCCGATGCGGGGCTTGATCCCAGGACCCTGAGATAGATCATGACCTGAGCCAAAGGCAGAGGCTTTAACCCACTGAGCCACCCAGGTTCCCCAGCTCATAGTCTTTATAACAAGTAGCTAATATTAATTCTCATTTGCACCAAGGTGGGAGGGGTGCCCTGAGACATAGGTAATAAGTGGGGAACTCAAAATTCAAACTCTTTGGTATTCCAGAACCCTAGGTAGCCCATGTATATATACATACATATTTCACGGCTTTGTCACATAGGCTCTGCAGATTTAGGGCATAGTCCCTGAAACTGTAGGGGTATCCGCAAAAGAAAACACGTAGCAAACATTTCTCCAGCAACTTGTCTGGTGTTGAGGGATGTTCTGGGACGGCTAGGGAACTTACTGATGAGCTGGGAGGACTCAATGGTGAAGCGTGCATGTGTGGTGTTGGAAGTTTGTTTGAGGTGCCGTGGGGACACAGAAGTGACATCTCTGCATGGAGGAAGCTGCTCAGGCTTCCCAGAGAGAGGTTGGTGGGGTTGGTCTTGAAAGGACGGACAGGTATTCATGAGGCGGAGCTGCTGATGAGGGGAGCATCTGAGCAGAGGGACCCAGGCAGCTGAAGGGTGAAGCAGGCAGCCTGCTGTGTCTGGGCACCATGGAGTGGTCACATGGTTGGAATGCAGGGGACTGGACAGGCATCTGAGAACAGACTGCAGTTAGGTGTTCAAGGCCATGGGTGCCCCTGGCAGGCAGTTGGGTCCTGGAGCGGGTGGGGATCTGCTGGAAGATTTTAAGGAGCAGATGATAAAAGTCATAATTGCATTTTAGGAAAACTCTTTCGGCCAAAGAAGAGCACAAGAGAGACTTGCCAAAAATACCTCTCCTGGGGACTCTGATTCACACTTTTAGCATCAGAGCTGGGATCGTACTTTCAAGAGGCCACCCATGTCACCCAACCTCCATCCAGAGCTGGGAACTGGGCAGGACGTGGTTGTGGGGCATGGTGGTGCTTTGGGGACACCGGCAACTGCCCAGCTCTGAGAAGGGTGGAAGGTCCCGCCCAAGAGTCAGGAACAGAGTCCTTGGGGGTGGAGGGGCGTGGAGGGGTGTGGGAGGGTAGTCAGCTGAGGGATGGGGGGGTTCAGTGGACGTTCTTGACATTCTTGAGTTGCATTGGAAGGGCAGGAGGGAGGATGGGTGCTGCTCCAGCCCGGTTCCCTGAGTAGCAGAACCTCTCCCATGGCACTATGTGAATTGGGTCTCCACACCCAGGACCTTGGAAATCCTTTTTGGTTTTCCATGAATGCTTTTAGGGAAGGATCCTCAGTGCAGAGAAGCAGCTTTGAAGGTGTCAGTGCCAAGTGTGCCTAGTGTGTGGGTTTGGGGTTGTTTGATGTCCTTTTGGGCCTCTTTGGCCTTCAAGTTGAATCTTAGAGTCAAGTCAGTCAGTTGGACTAATGGGGAATCAACACCAGGGAAATCCACAAAGGGAGAGCCCGGAGCAAGAGTGAGCGCATCGGTGGGATTCCACAGGGTGAATCGGCACAGATTCCAGTTGGATGAGTGAGAGATGAATCGAAGGTTTGGCCTTTCTTGTTCTTCTGCTGGGGTTAGCAGATTGTGTTAGAGACCTCTCTGAAGAGGCTCTGCGCGCGTGGTTGGGGAGCTGCAGAAATGCCGATGGAATCAAGTTGTGGCCTTTTGCCTTTCTTACTTGATACTAGGACTCTTTGCTGGTGGGGTGGGAGGGGGAGGGAGGAGTCTGGTAGTCTGCCTTCCTCCAGAGCACTCTAGGGCCTGCTGAAGTGAAGGCACAGGGAGGCCTGGTTCCAGAAGTGGGTGCCTCAGCCTTCCCGCAGGTACTTCTCTTTGCCTAGGGGTCTTGTCCCACTGTGTGCCTCCCAAGTGTTTGTGGCCTGCTTAGAGCTGGTGCTGTGCACACAGTAGGTGCCCATGTGTTTATTTATTTATTTATTTATTTATGCAGGAATGGCTTATTTTCTAAAGGGGGAAATGATACTCTTTTATCCTGGCCAGTTCCTAGCCAAAGTGCCGAGATGCATGCTCTCCCTGAAGTTGAACGGGGTATAAATTTGAAGGAGCGGGCTGGGGGCAAGGGTGAGAGGCTCTCATTGGTCTCTGAATTTGCATCTCTACCAGCAGAAGACCTGTTTTGCAACTGCTCTGTCGTTGTGTCCTCATTAAATGGCAGGTTGCGTTTCTCATTTGAAGAGTTGGGACTCCATGACAGCCATAACACTGGGAACCAGTGGACCTTCGGGAACAAGCAGGGTCTGTTTTGGGTCAGCTTACACGCTTGCGTGTGTCGCTGTTGGCCCAGGTTCGCTCATGGGCAGTTCTCAGACTTGTGCGTCTCCATGAGAGCACAGGGGTCCAGTCCCCGTGCCGGGTTGGGGCTGACTGTGCCATCAGCATGCAGCCCTCTTTGGGTACCAGGGGAATAGGGTGGGTGCTTGAGGACAGAGGTCGATGAACAGTCATGGAGGAGCTGAGCCATGGGGCGCTGAGTGGAGTTCATCCGGCGGCTCTGGCCTGTATAAGAAAGCAGCCCGTCCACACCGTTTCTAAAACCTGTCTCTGAAGTTGGAATGCTTAGGGTCCTATCCCGTTGTCACGTGTGACTTTGTCTAGAGGACTGCTCTGGCCTTGGACCACGCTGAAAGTGCTTCTGATAAAAACATTCTGATTTCAGATTTATAAGATTATCTGTCCTTTGTCCCTCCTGCCCCCAGATAGTTGCACACATGCCTTCAGGAGCTGCGGGCATGCTCTGAACGTTGCTGGTGTGCGCCTGTCGGCCACGGTGTGAAACAGCCTTGGGCTTTTGTTGTGGTGTGGGGTGGCATGGCCCGTGTGATCTGTTTCCCTGCTGGAAGGCTGCTCCCTGAGGGCAGGGAGAATGGCATATTTATTTCTCGCCATTTCTCTAGTGCCTGGCCCATGGTGGTGGACATGGGACTGGATGATTAGAAAACAGAAATGGTTTCCCCATTGTGTTTCTACCCTCTTTTGTTTCAGAATGAATTTAAGGCAGCTTGCAAGGCTGTAAAGTAGCATAAGTTAAAAGTAGGAAACCTCAGGAGAGAAGAAGGGGATGGGGTAAAGGTAGGGATCTAACGTGGATTTGGGAATGAAGCCAAACTTGCTGAAAATAACCTCCTTGCTTTCTCTGCGGGGCCTGACAGTGTGGCTCAGAGCACTTGGCGGCCAGTGGGGAAAGCCAGGGCCTAGTCAGTTGACCACAGGTTAAAAAAAAACAAAAAACCAAAAAACAAAAACACATATGGTGTCTTGTTATTGAACTGTCCTTTGGGATCTTTGTAAAGAGCACTCTGAAATGTGGCGAAGGCCATTTTCGCTTCCTGGAGTAAATCAGTGACTAATTCATGGGATGTTTCCTTGTATGCCGATGGCATCGCATAAAAGCATAATTCAGTAAAAGTGAATTATTGAGGGCTCTGAAATAAACTTTTTCTCTAAGGTTACTGTGGAATCAGGAAGGTTAGTTGTAGCCACTGTTCTGTGATGGTCACTTTCATCCAGCCTCCTGATACCACCTGCCATTGTCCAGGTCCTAGAGGCTCCATTTCCGCCTCCAGGGAGGTTTAAGATCATGTTTGGGGGCTGGAGATACTCATGTGTGATTTGTGATGAGGATCTGTATGCTTGGATCCCTTAAAAATGGCCAGACCCAAAAAAGCGATATCCTGATTTTTGGTGGTTGAGAGGCTGGAAAGGAACAAGATGCATTGTGATAAATTGTGTCCTTGGTTACCCCAAGGTGACAGGAAAGAGTAGTTTTTTTCCTCCTGGACACACAGAGCCTAGATTTTGGTGGTGGTTCTTCTTTTCCTCCACTTTTTTTTTTTTTTAAGAGTTTATTATTAGGGGGAGAGAGAGGGAGTGCTAGAGGGGTGGGGGGAAGGCAGAGGAAGATGGAGAGAGAATCTCAAGCAGGCTTCATGCTGGGGCTCGATCTCATGACCCTGAGATCATGACCTGAGCTGAAATCAGGAGTCAGGTGCTTAACCAACTGAGCCACCCAGGTCCCCTGATTGTGGATCTTCTAATGCCAGTGCCGATGAGATTCATGTGGGTCTGTTGGGTCTTCAGACAGCATTTGAGTGCCAGTGTACCCAGTAAAAGAACTGGAGCAGAGCTTGGACTTCCCAGTTCAGCACTTTCAAATGCCAGCTTGCTTCGGTTGTCCTTGTTGATTGACTTATGACCCAGTCTGAAGTGAGCTATATAGATTTACCTATTGCTTCTGTCCCCTGCATGCTGTGTCAATAGTCCAGGGTAGACATAGGCATGGCCAGAGTGAGGGAAGCACCCCAAGTCCTAGGAGCTAGAGAAGGTGACCTGAGAGAAGGTGACCTGAGACCATTTCTGTGTGTGTACTAGGGAGGGCTGTTCCTGATGCAATAGAATCAGACCTCCAAATCAGCCAGAGGAACTGCATCTGGGCAGGTCAGCTACTGGGACTCAGTGTCAGCCCTGAATTAACATATCATTAAGTTGGCTGGCAACAAGCTTTGTAACAGAGTGAGTCCCCATGGCCTTTTGTAAGAAGGATGACACCCTAGTCATGACCTACAGACTTGCCTCCCATACAGCACTTTGCCTATATGAGGCTCCTTTGTAGGCACTCCTCCTTGG
The DNA here is from genome assembly GCA_003697995.1 of Taxidea taxus jeffersonii. Taxonomy (NCBI): domain Eukaryota; kingdom Metazoa; phylum Chordata; class Mammalia; order Carnivora; family Mustelidae; genus Taxidea; species Taxidea taxus. The sequence continues at coordinate 9,579 of RCUC01000157.1, read as the reverse complement.
TAGGGGGTTGAGATGGACCCTTTTGACATGTTTTTCTTTGGGTTTAGCCAAGTGTAGTGTTTGTATTTATCTGCCATGTTGGTATCTTTGAAAATACAAACTCTCTTGTTTTTTATTTATTTTTTATTTTTCTTTATTTATTTTTTTTACTTTTGTTTTTTAAATTTGTACTTATTGTCAGCTAAAATGAGAAGGCATCACGATAATCTGATGGTGAACCTCACTGACTAAGAAAGTAACATTATCCATGACTTAGTAATTAAGGAGTATTCTTTTCATGGTGTTTGTTTTCTTTGTTTTGAATAAGCATTATGATTGGTGAGTCTACCTTAAATATATGATCACTCTACAGACCTGCTAGAATTGAGGGGGTTTGTTTTAGGCTTTTCTTTGACTGGTGTCCTAGGAAAGGTCCTGCAGGTTTTCCATTTGAGCCACCTGACAGCTACTTACGCCAACTCTTGTGGCATTTCTTTTTCTCTTAGAGCCAGAAAGAAACTTCTGTTTCTGGCTTTGAAATGTGTTCAGTGGTCTACCTCCCCGGGGTCTGTGGCCCAGGCTGCAGGTCATGCCATCCATCTTATGCTTCTTGGATGAGTGCACTGTCTGGTTATCAGTCTTCACTTGGGAATGGTCAGACTGGATAGCCTGCCTGAACCTGAGTCTGTGGCCTAGTTCTTTTGAAAGTGTCTTCCGATGAAAGAGAGCAGTGATTACCTTGACTCGGGGTGATGGTGGCAGAAAGAAGAGGCAGAAATTTCTGTTCTGAGTGGCTAACAGATTCCTTAAGGGGGTGGGGAAGGTGATTCCCCTAAAGGCTGGTAATACAGAGCTGCGTAGCATGAAATCAGTCAGAGCCTTTCTTGAACTGTCACCTGGGCAAGTACTTAGTACTGATGGAGCGGGAGTATTCATCAGGGAATCTCAGGAGGGTAATGCCAAAGTCCTCTCATGGGGTGCTCAGCATCCGGGTCTTGGTGACGAGGTGTTGGCTTGTTGATGGATCCTGTTGATATGGAAGTGATTTTGGAAAATGAGAAGGAGTAATTATCTACTCCTTCCTGCTGAAATTAGAACCTGTTGGCAGTTGGAATTTATGACACCAAGGCTCACTGACTGCTACCAGCTTTATGGCAGACGTGGCCTCAGTTCTCAGTGTTGGCATTCCCTGAACATTCTGCTCTGACAGGGCCTTACATTCTGCAGTCCGGCCGCCTCCCAAATCCAGGCGGTGGGTCCTGTATTTCTCAGGCCGGTCGTAGGCAGGTTTGGCTAGTGTCTGAAATGATAGGGAACTAGTAACTTGCCCCACTTTACATATGCAGAAGCAATGAGCCATCATTAGTGCCTGACATTCCTCCCAACTACCCGGGGAGGTGAGTCAGTGTCATCACTATTCATTAGGAATTAATTAGACTGTGCTTGAGGGTGTCAGTTGTAGACTGAGCCGAACGTTCAGTGCTGCCTACATTCTCGCCCTTTGAAATCCAGCCTCCAGCTCACTGTCTAGTGAGAGTGTACTTGAGTCTGCTGATCCCATGGATGGTGCATTCTAGCTGGCGAAATGTCTCCTGGATTCAAATTTTGGTTAGTATATGACTTTGGCGACTTATTTAGGTCTTGACCTCATAAGGTGGAGAAAATACCCAGTGGGAGTTGTACAATGATAAAGATGCTTTCAGCAAAAGTTTCCGGCATTATGCTGGAGACATGGTTTATTTGGAGAAGGTTGAATCTGGATTTGATGTACTAGTTCACTTTGGAAGTAAAGCATCCTTTTTCCTAGTCTTTTTATTGGAGGGCAGCTTTTTTCTTATAAGAAAAGTTTGGCTTTCACTAAGATCAGAGTGACCTTAGAGCCATCAAATGTGTGGTGGAGTTGTCTACTATAAATATCATTTCAGCCATGTGTTTGTTTCTTTAAATGGCTCCTACTGTTGCCTATGTCCACGTTCTTCTGAGCTTGCAGAAACCTTTCTTAGCTTTCCATTTAGTGTCATGACCTTTGTTGCCTTATTCATTCACCTGCTCCCTCAAATTTACTTTGTTACCATTTTTCACCTCTTCACTTTCTTCCTTGGCCACCTCTTTGGCTTCTGGCCTTCACACCCTGACCACTTTGCCTTCCAGTATAGCTTTTCTTATAGCTGTCATCTTCTGATTCTGTTTTCTCTAGGGGACACAAGAAAAAAGAAAGAGAGAAGGTAAAATATTGCATCTCAAAAATTACCATTCCACTCAAAATAATGTATGCTTGTTGAAGCAGAAACTTACCTCCTAGAGTGCCCAAACCATGTTTATGTCTTTTTCTTTTAAAGATTTATTTGAGAGAGAGAGCGAGCACGTGAGCATGCATGCGTGACACATGGGGTGGGGAAGAGCATAGGGCGAGAGAGAGAATGGGAATCTCCAGCAGACTCCTTGCCGAGTGAGGAGCCTGACACAGGGCTCAATGCCATGACCCCCAGATCATGACCCGAACTGAAAGCAAGAGTCATCTTGATTAGCCGACTGAGCCACCCAGGCACCCCCATAATTAACACAGAAGGACTGTTGGTTGTAATTGTGATTACTAAATTAAAAAATTGGATTAGATAGCCAACTCTTGGTTATCCAGACTGCCAGGCTTAAGTCTGTCCGCTTACATCTTCCTTAATTTGGTAATCTTCTTTGGGGATCTTTTCATTAGAACCTTGACCAGAGTCAGGGTGAGGGATGGGAAAGGGGCTGAACATCTTGCCCTTCTCATGGGAAGCTTGGGTGGTAAGTTCGTACGCATTGATGTCAAAGAATGTTCATGTCATCTGGTTGTTGGTTTATTCTTTCTTTCATTGAATATGGTTCCCAGGACTCTGCCAGCACTGGGGATGCTGTGGTGCTTGCCCTCAATGAGATTGAGGTACAGATGGGGTGCAGTAACAAATTACCTTACTACTTACCTTACAAATTACCTTACTATTGTAGGTAGAGTGTATGGGAAAACAAGGTGACGATAAATGACTTAGTTGGCCTCCTTCAGTGTTAATGATGGAAACTGAGGCACGTGGGGGTCTATAAGTGCTGTGTGGTCCTGGGCTAATCAGGTAGAGACAGAGTCCTAATGCCTAGTCCAGCCCTCTTCTGAATGCTTCATAGACTGTTGAGACATTGGCTAAAAGAATCTGTATGGATTTTTTGTGACCCTCATGTTCAGTGGCGTTTCATTAATCACGAGGTTAGTTAAAGCTCACCCTTTTATGTAAGAGCTCTTAAATCACCTATAAGTGGGCGAGATGCTTACATTATGAGAGACCCACAGGAATTAAGTTGAAGGGAGCAGCAGATTCCTGTGCCCTGTGTCACATCCCTTGTGAGTATGTCCCTTGCATGGAGTTGGTGTCAAAAGCACCTGCGTTGGACTGTCTCAGCCCCTTCTTCCCCCAGACTTTTTTTTTTTTAAGATTTTATTTACTTATTTGACAGACAGAGATCACAAGCAGGCAGAGAGGCAGGCAGAGAGAGAGGAAGGGAAGCAGGCTGTCTGCTGAGCAGAGAGCCCGATGTGGGGCTCGATAACAGGACCCCGGGATCCTGACCTGAGCCGAAGGCAGAGACTTTAACCCACTGAGCCACCCAGGCGCCCCTCCCCCAGACTTTAATATCCAAGTGCGTATTGGACAAATACACAAATGTCATTTAACTGTAATCACATCACCTCTCTTCACGTGTCAGTGGGTAATTGTGAAAGAGTGATCCATTTAGGGAGTCTAGCTCTTGGGGCAGTTAGGAATGTTTGGGTCACTGGTAACATTTTTTTCTGGAATTCATTATAGTGTAGCGAAGGAGGATTTTAGGGGAAAAAGTGAGCCTTTGGGAAAGTGTTAATGATGGAAACAGAGGCACCCAGGGACTAATGGTGTACAATATATCTCGCTGAATCTCTGTGGCAGTCCTGGGAGGGGAGGGTCCCTCTACGCCTTAGTGACTTCCCTGTGTTGGAATTGAATTGAATTTATCTCCCTCTGTGAGTTAAAACCTGAGCTTCTGCGAGATTCCCTAATTTAGCCTGTGTGTTGAGGCTAGCAGGTGAACCAGGTTTGGAAGCCAGTGCAAGACCAGTCTTGACACCGCATGCTCTGTACCCCACCCCCAGTATTCTCTTTCTTCTTCATCTACTGCATCGAGTGAAAGTTGACTTCCTTGCTCAAAGGATGTATGAGGAGGTGCAGACCTTCCTCTGTAGGCACAGATGTTCTGTGCCCACCTCGTTCGGTTAGCCCTTATTATTGGTAACAAGCAGGTGCTTGTTGCTCTACGTTCTGAAGCCAGGTAGATTGGGTGGTAGTTTACCCGTTACACGTGTGTTTAGGATATTCCTAATGTGTGGCCAATACTCTCAGAGTCACTGGGTACATGTTTCCAGGATGAGGTGGATTTTGAGCCGGGCTGGAAGGGACTGGAGGGATAGAGTGAATGCCAGAACGGTTATTTTGGTATCCAGTGTGGGGAGCTTTTCTCAGCCAGCCCCAGTCTTGTGATCGGAAACTCTCTGCCCATACAGGGCCTCGTCTTACAATTGGGTTGTAAAACCGAGGGCCTGTGTGACTCTGAGGATTATGTGTGTGGCAGCGTCTGGGGCTCTGTGCTGGCCCTTGTCCAGAGTTGGTAATTCCATCCTGCTGGGCTCCAACTGACCAGCTCGCAAGAGCCTGGATGCAGAGTTCTCCTCTTTGCAGGAAATGAATAAAAACATGAGTGTGTTTAGAACAGTGCCTGTACGTACTGAGATGGATGGATCCTGGGGTGCCTGGGTGGCTCAGTTGGTTGGGCGTTTGCCTTCAGATCAGGTCATGATTTCAGAGACTTGGGATCAAGCCCTGAATTGGCCTCCCAGCTTAGCAGAGATCCTGCTTCTCCCTCTGCCCCTCACCCTGCTCATGCTCTCTCTCTCTCTCTCTCTCTCTCTCACACACACACACACACACACACACACACACACACTCACCCTCTCTCAAATAAATAAAATCTCTAAAACAAATAAAAAGGATGAATCAGTTAATGCTCGCTAATACTGCATTCCCTAACCAAGGACTAGTGATTTTTAGCTTTAGAGTAACTTGAAAGGGTTGTTTGCAGGACTCTACTACTGTCTTTTTTTTCTTTTTTTAAAGATTCTATTTATTTATTTGACAGAAAGATCACAAGTAGGCAGAGAGGCAGGCAGAGAGAGAGAGAAGGAGAAGCAGGATCCCTGCTGAGCAGAGAGCCCAATGTGGGACTCCATCCAAGGACCCTGGGATCATGACCTGAGCCGAAGGCAGAAGCTTTAACTCACTGAGCCACCCAGGCGCCCCTACTACTGTCTGTCTTTAAGGCACTGCACCCCTTGTGGAAGTTCAGCTAGCTGGAAATTTTTCCGTATGTTGAGTCAGAATCATTTTTGGAACTTCTCTAGAATGGGTCTACACCCTCCTCCTGCGATAGCTCTTAGAGGTTATTCAATGTCTGGGGACACTAAGCTTGGCAGTTAATGATTCAGAAAGATCTTACTAGCTTGGAGTCAAGGCCTAAGGGTCAAAATAATGGAATTTTATGGGAATAAATATAAAATCGTGTTTTTAGCTCCTAAGACAGTTGCATAAGAGAGGAATTTCAGGAACAAACACTTAGGAGCTTGGAGATTTTATGGATCCTAGGTTCCCCTCTGAGTGTCCTTTATGGAGGGTTGTGGACAAACTGGGATGCATTTATGAGGGCTGGGCAGAGAAACGATGTGAATTCTGTCTAGTCTGGATCACAATTGGGGGGGGTGCTGTTCGTCATACTTGAGTGGGTGTATGGGGGTTGGATTTGCTCCCGCAAGGGATGGATAGTTGGAAGTTAACTGGGATGTGGGTGTTAGCCTCCTAGACAGAAGGATTAAAGCATCTCGGTATGAAGGAAATGGTGCTGGAGAGGTAGTGGCTTCCTTGCCATTGGTCATGCTCCAGCGTAGACCGTATGACCAGCTGATGGGAGAGGAAGAAGGCATATCAGGCATAGGGTCAGGGGCTGCTGGTGTGTTTTGGCCTGGGGGCTGAGGATCTTCCTTACACAGGAGTGTTCTTCTTAGGCAATAGAGATCCCGCCGTTCCTCACCTGGCCTTCACTGCCTGAGACTGTGTCCCTCTGCTGTCGTGGTTGCATGCTGGGCACATCACTGTTCATCCTACAGTGTGGCTCCCCGCAGTGAGTTCATACTGCTGAGAGCCTCCCAGAGCTCAGGGACAGGCCTGGGCTTCCGTGGGGGCCATTTGTTTTGTTTTGTTCTGTATTTGGGTCAGGTAGAGAGGCAGGAGGTGGATTAGCCACTGCCTCAAAGCGTTTGCTCATCCTCTCTTATTTTCTTCAGGAAACTGCTTTGGAGGCGGAACAGGCTGTAGGGTAGAATAGTACAGTTCAGCTTGAATTTTTAGGAGGCTCCTAAATCCGCCCCCCAACCCCCAAGTAATAATTTGAGAACTGAAAAGACCCATACTGGAGGCTTGGTGGAGTTCATGGGCAGGGCAATCACGAAACCCTTTCTTGTGGCATAATTGATACCTCTCAACGTTTGCCAGTTTGTAGAGTCCTGTGTTAATGTACCTGTGTTGGTAAGGAGTAGTAAATATTTTGCTGACAAGTTCTTTGAATGATGGATCCGTGGCAGCATTTAAAAGGCAGACAACCCGAAGGTTCCTTTTATCCAGGTGCTGCTAGATCCAAAAAGCTGTCAGGGTACGAAGCCAAAAGCACCCACTAGTTACACCATTAATTGTGTAATGTTCGCGGGCCCCCCGAGTTTCCGCAGCTGGGATCTGTTGATAGACGCAGCTGGGGGAGTGCAGGTGAGAGGGAGGCAGTTGGGAGAGAGAAGGAGAGAAGACGGGTTGCTTGCTCTCTGGTGACTGTTCTGGAGCCTCGAGAAGTCCATGGTGCCCGGTAGGGACTCCAGCATCTGCTTCCCTCCCTCCTGCCCACCTCTGTTGTAATGTTGTGTGGACTTGAGGTGGGGAAGCAGGCTAGGATGGTGGTTACATTACACTCTCCCCACTCAAGCCCGGAGCCTCCCCGTCTTCGATCCATCCCCAGGAGCATTTCTTCTCCCTTTTTTGGGGAAGCCTTTGAATTAATGACCTGATGCTTTTTCAACAAAGGGATATTGATATGTTAGCATGCAGACTGCAGGGGGTACTGGATTAGATCAGTTTCACGTTGGTGTTTGTGTTGGTGTTTGTGCAGCTTTGACATTTGTTGGGAAAGCTTATCCCATTATGGCCATAGGTTACATGCATAATTTAAGGGGAATAAATCTTTGAGAAAAATTTCTCTTGGTTCTGTAATCTTCAGGGCTACAGAAAAAGAAATGAAAGACTCCCTACAGTTTTCATGTGATCAGAAATTCCAAGTTAGGCTCCTGGACGGAGTGCTCTGTGTAGGCGTAGAACATTTCTGTCAATGCGCCGGCCACTTGTCGTTGGTTGCCGGGAAGGCAGAAATGGGGGCAACTGGGTCCCAGCTTCAAGGTTACAGTCTAGAAGAGGAGAGTGGCTAAGTGAAGTGAGCGTGTAAAAGGAGGACCCCTGCTGCAGAATGCTGTCCTGTAGCAGGTATAGGGCACCTGGCGTCGCCCTTTCATTGGAACGAGTATTTGTGACAGACAACAGAATAATCCCGTCCTTCCTGCAGCCTGCTGCCATCTTGCATTTTGGTGATCTCATCGACAAATATTGGACCATTTGACATTTTCAAGTTACTGTGCCCATTGCCATGGCAAGGCAGACATCTTTTGTTTTACTTTATTTTCTTTGAAACAACTGGTTTTGCCGTGGACATGGGGTTATTCTTGCACAAAGTGCTCCTGGTAGCTTGTAGGCATTGGGTCAGCGTTTCTGCGGGATTTACGGTGAACTTGCAACTCCAGGGGGGCCCCATTCTCATGCCTGTGGAGATGATCCAGTTTCTGCCTGCCATTGCATTTCTGTACGCTTGGTTGACGTGGTACGTAAAGGACAAAAGCCACTTGGCCCCCCAAACCCTGTATTCTCCTCCAGGAGCTCTCGTCCAAGCAAAGCTGGAGCCTGAAGAGTAGGAACTGGAACGAGGAAGAGCGGTGTTGTTGGTCATTACCTCCTCCTTACCCTATCTTTTCGTTTCTGTCTTAGGTTTATTTTCTTGAAAAGGCTCCAGGCTTCGGCTTGGAAAATCCAACCGCCAAAATTGAGCCCAGCAGCTGGAGCGGCAGTGAGAGCCCTGCCGAAAACATGGAAAGAATGAGCGACTCTGCGGATAAGCCAATCGACAATGACGCAGAAGGGGTCTGGAGCCCCGACATCGAGCAGAGCTTTCAGGAAGCCTTGGCTATCTACCCACCCTGTGGGAGGAGGAAAATCATCTTATCCGACGAAGGCAAGATGTATGGTAAGCGGTCTGCACTGTCCTTTGAGATGCTATGATGTGCTTTTGTGATAAAGAATGGTGGCAGCTAGCCTTCTACTGAGATCCATTTGTTGTACTGGGTGGAATGATCTTTGTAGAATTTCAGTTGGCCATCCAAGGGACTGAATCTCAACCAACTGGAAGAGCCAATGAAGGACCATTGGGAAATCATTCTCTGGGGGTTTTCTTCTTCTTCTACACACTCAGCAGCATGACAGCAAAGCTCTCAGGGCCCAGGTAGGGATTTAGTTGCAGGGGCATACTTGGACCTGTTCTTCAGAGCACGTGGCCCATCTCACGGAAACCTGTTGCTCAGTAGCTCCTGGTGACTGGTGCTGCATGGAAGTGGGACCTCGTGTTGACAAATCTCTTCATTTCCCCCTCACTCCCAGGAAGAGCTAGCGATACAGATGTTTATATATGAAATCACTCATTTTTAAAAGCTAGCACTTGTATTTTTTAAGTACAGCCCTGTGTCAGCCAGACGAGACATGTCGTAGCTTGACCAGACCTCCAGACCCCATTTTACTGCCTCATTGCCTGTCTGTAGTCGAGGGGCCAGCTGAGCGGTTCACCGCCAGGTGCTCTCACCAGCCTCCCTTTCTTGGAGGGGATGCCTGGCAGAGTGCTCTAGAGGGAACTTCCGGAGTGCCCCAGGAGACAGGACTGGTCAGCTGAATGGCTCGGGGTGCCTGTAAGCAAGTAGCTGTCACCGGCCTGGGGCCTGTGTGCTGGGTTTGAATGTTCCCTGCTCCTCCCCTGAACGCTTCCAGCTGCAGACCTGTACTGTCCTGGCTGCCTCCTTTGGGGAGCAGATGGCAGGTGGCTGTTCGTACGTTCTGCTTGTCTAATGGGGCCCGTTGAGCCAACAGAGTTTGCCACGTAGCTGAGTCTAAAGAGATGCAAACAAATAACCGAAACTCAAAGAGGACGGGCTTAGCAACCTTCCCGAGGGTTGTTAACTTATCCTGGAAGTGATTTATCTCTAAATAATTTGGAGAGCTTTTCCATAATCGGGTGTTGTACCTTTAACACTGTGCCTCCTCTCTCCGGGGCCGGAGGGGGCTGCTGCTCAGGCTAGCACACATAGCCCAGGAGCGAGGAGCGAGCAGATGGTGGTACAGCTGCTCCCAGCTGTGTCCC